>APFE030873873.1:32883-153586 GCA_000404065.3 Pinus taeda
GATAGCTACACTAAGTGAAAACTAAATCATCCAATGCACGCAAGACAATTCCCAAATCCCTAAAACCAGTTTCCTAAATCAAAGGAAAACAAAGGCTTATGAGCTATTGTAATCTAAGCTCAACAAGACAATGAGGAATTCAACGGAGGAAAGCAAACCGCTTGGAACAACCAAAAACACTTCAACAATCACTAAGCAAGTGCAAGGGAGCAATTAGAGAGTCGACTGGCCCAATAGAAGACCAAAAACACCTAAGGGAGGCTCGACACACAAAGCCACTAGATGCCCTAGGGCTAAAACGTGAAGTCGATAGAAGAAGGAAAACACCCAAAGGGCAAATGTAATCTATGCAATTGTAATTTATGCACAATTCACTTGAAAAGTGTGCAAACGTAATCTATGCACAACGAGAATTCTAATTATGCAAGCGCGATCTATGCAAGAGAATTCTCAAACACAAGATGATTCTAATGTAATCTAAGAACCAGTCAATTGCAAGTCAAGAAAATTGGGTGAGATTTCCAAAGATCAAAAATAAAAACACTCAAAGGCAATTGACACTCATACCCAATTTAGCCCCCCCCCCCGGCGAATGAGGGGGAATTTTTTTTTTGCAAAAACAAAAGCAAAAAGACGCAAAATTGTGAAGAGACTGAGACAAACCTTCAAGTAATGATCAAAGGAAATCAAATTAAGAATTTCTCAAAAGAGAGACTCAAAACCAGTCAAACAAGACTCCCACACACTCAAGCAACCGTAAAAGTCAAGGCAGAGCATAAACCAAGCAGCAAGAAGGAAGGCTTTGTGAAACTGAAAAACAAGCAACAAACGAAACCTCGCGGAACGAGGCCTCGCAAGAAAGCGAGTTACAGCTTAAACAAAATAAACAAGCCAAAAGCCAAGTGGAAAAAGCAGGGTACAGCCAAACCAAGAGGTTTAGGAAGCAAATTTGGACAAAAAGGAATTTTACAGGATCAGCGCGGGTGACCCCTTAGCAACAAAGCGATGACAAAGAAGTGCCTGTAGCAACTTTGCCCTGTCAGTGCGGAAGGACACGGATAAAGGGCGCTGGCCCGAAAACAGGGTCAGCGCGACTGTTTAATGTATAAACGCGATGACAGGGAAGACAAAGAAGACACTGTGTGATGTCAGCGTAGTTGTTCTGAAATAAAACGCGCTGAGGCTAAAAAACAAATAAAATCGAACCAAAAATCCCCAAACCAAGGCAACAGGTTTTCAAGGCAATTAAAGCAGTTCCCGGGATGAACCAGGGAACAAATCAACAACAAATCAATCCCCAAACTTTGACAAAGAAGGAATAATCAAATCAAAACAAGGGTGAACTACAAAGAGACAAGCAAGCACTCCCCAGTGGAGTCGCCAAATTGTTGGAGAGGTAAATCCCCTCTACGGATAGAGGCAATCCCTACTAGCCCAAAGGGGGTCTAGCAACAATCAAACAATGCTACACTGCAGGTTCCTAGTTGTAATTAAAAAGTGGGTAAAAGAAACCTACTTGGATTCCAACGCTATGTTTGTCGAAGAGATGATCCTCCCGCTCCTTCGCTCCAGCCGATCACAGTCCTCCACTATCCTCGCGGACGGACACCTGCACAAGCAAAGAGAGAACAAACACAAGCGTAAAATCTACTAAAAACAACTATGTATCAGTCAGGAAGGATACAATTTACATTAATCATCCATAGGACAAATGGAAATGGAACCATAAGAGTAGTCATCTATCTTTATTAATCAGAAAATAGAGTAAGGTACAACCGAAGTCCTGACGCTGAGTCCTTCTCTAGAGGGTCCAGCCAGCATGTCTTCCAAGCATTCACTTTTGAAGCAAATCTCCCAAGTCAAAGAGGTCTCTCTCTCACATACAAGGCAACAAGCTCATGACCTTCCTCAAGCTCAAAGCAATCCTCACACAACACACCAAATGCCTACAAAGAGCAGCACTAATGCACTAAGAATTCCTCAATCAAAGTCTATATGTTCCAAAACTAGCTGCTCATGGGCAATGGAGGAGGCTTATAAAGGAGAAGGAGCCTCCATGAATAGGTAAAGGATGAGCTTTCCCCCAAGATAAGTGGATGGTCAGTCGAACAGACCTGCCAGAGAAAGGATGGCGACCTCAACAATGCTAACAACCAAGTCTGGAGGGATCTGGAAGGTTGGCTGTTAGAACAAACTCGCCCAAACAGGATCAGCGCAGGTGAGACACTGGGCTGGCGCGCCGACATCGCAGATTAACTATAGAGGAGGTCTGGTCAGCGCTCAACAGTACAAACGGAGGGCGCGCTGTCCGTAAAATTGGACCAGCGCGGAAAACACGTGTGCTTTCGCGCTGGCAGCGCAGCAGTTACACTAGCCTCTGCCTGTCAGCGCGGTTATTTAATGAACAGACGCGATGATCCATTTAACTTAGGCAAAGAGGGTTTTTTAGCCATTTCAAGGAGCATGAGCTTAGGTGAATGTGGTTTTATAACATAGTAGGGAGACTGACATGATGGCAATGACATTTTACTGTGTAACACCTAGGTTGGACAAGGCTTTTTGAAAGTTAGCGTAAGGAGTAAAGTCATCCATATAGATTTCCACCGAATCATGAACCAGCTCGGCAAAGATGCTCAGTACAGCTCTCTGGAAAGTGGTAGGGACATTGCATAGCCCAAAAGGAAGGACTTGGTAGGCAAAGGTACCCCATGGACAAGTGAAGGTGGTCTTATCTTGGTCGTCCAAGCTGATTTGGATCTAATTATACCCGCTGAACCCATCTAGGAAAGAGAAAAACTTCTTTCCTGCCAGTCCATCCAACACTTGATCTATGAAAGGAAAAGGGAGGTGGTCTTTCTTGGTGGCTTTGTTTAGTTCTCTGTAGTCCACACAGATTCTCCATTTCCCATTTTTCTTGGGTACCAACACCAAAGGGGAAACCCATTTGTTGTCCGAGATGGGGTAGATGAATCTTGCATCCAACAAATTTTGCACTTCTTCTTTAACAATGTCCTTAAGGGCTGGATTCATTCTCCTTTGAGGTTGCCTGATTGGTTTACAGTCCTCCTTAATGTATATATGATGGGTACAGACCGAGGGATGGATCCCTTTCATTTCCTTGTAGCTCCAGGCAAAAGCCTCCAAATGGCGGGTCAAGAGGCTACATAGCTCCTTTTCCTGAGAGGGAGAAAGAGAGGAGCTGATATTTAAAGTTCTTTTAGGGCCAAACTCCATATTCTTAACTCTGGGAGTGGTCGGATTAGTCACACATAGGTCCACTAAAGCATTGGCTCGGGTATCTTCCACCAACTCTTCCAAGGATAGCACACCCGGGGGAGGATTTTGGATTAAGTTCTCAATCAAATCATCCTCAGTTTGAGGACCTCCCCTGTGGCCTCTACTGTGCATAATGGTGCAGAGTAGACCTCATCCTCTTCTCCTTCTTCCAACCAGAGGGGTAAGTCATGTTCTAGCAAAGGTTGGGCAGGAGGGTATAAGACCAGCTGTTTGGACATATGCCCATTTTTTATGGTCATGCTTCCTACTCGACAGCTGATGTAAGCATCCACAGTAGCCATCCAAGGCCTTCCAAAAATGAGGGGATATCTAGTGATTTTTGCCTTTGGCTGAAGGACCAAAAAGTCTGCAGGGTACTCCCAGGAGTCGACAGAGACCAAGACATCTTCCACGATCCCTTCGGGAGTCACGGTGGAGCAGTCTGCTAATTGCAGCACTGTCGAGGTCTTCCTTAAGGAACTTTGAAGGTTGAGCTTAAGCATGGTGTCCCTGGTCATCACATTAATGGCATCCCCTAGATCAATCAAGGTGTGGGGTATGATGGTGCCATTGATGTGGACATCAACTACAGGACTCCCAGTGTTACACTAAAATTTGTCACCATGACTATTTGCAGTTAGTATGGCTCCATCAAACTGTCATACTATCCTCCTTAGCAAGTCTCATACCTCTGCTCTCCATGTCAAACTTCAAGAAAGAGAGAAAGTCTTTAAAAATCTATTTATCTCTGGTTACGCAGTTTCTCTCAGCCTTACCTGCGTGTACGCAACCCAAGTTCACAATACCTGCGTACTTGTATGCTGTGTATGTAAAGGGGTGGGTGCGTACTCCTGTAAAGGTCAAAAGGCGCGAGTTTCATCTTAAAAAAGTTACTTGTGGTCATTTCTAGAGCATTCTAGAAGCTTGTTTGACGTGTATTGAGCGCCTCCAGATGGTTCATGTATCCCTATGAAAGAGGAACTTATCCCATCAAGAGGGGAGCTACCCCATCCAAAGAGGGGCTTATCCCATTGATGGTGGACCTGATTAACTTCCTCTAGAACACTATAAATACAGGCATTGGGCCAAAAGGAGGGAGGTTGAAAGCTGAATATTCCAAAGGGTAGATGCTGCTGGAATTAGGACTTCCTTGTAGAAGCTTGTGAGGAGAGATTCCCATCCTTTCTTGTTTCATTTGGAAGTGGGTGAGCTTATCAAAGTAAAGGAAAACTCTTACTGGACCCTGGGAGGGACCAACACAACACCAAGGCTCAGGTTGTAATGGTTTCTTTTGTTTCCTATTAATACAAATAAGTCCATTCTTCTCAACAATTTGTTATTAATGAGTTGTTTCATATACTCCTTGGTCTATATGTTGAATATGTTTATTTTATGGGATATTCAGGTGCTATGTAATCGTTTGATTGTTAGTGAATGCAAGTTTCGAAGTGAAGGAGGAGCTCATCCGGATCGACAAGGCTGGACTACTACAACAACGTTGGACTACAGGTAGGATCTAAAACACTTGATTTCTCGTGTGATAAATGCATGTTTAGAGAAGGATTGCTCTTAATTGTCTTGTTTGTCACTAGAAAGTCTTAAGCTTCTAGGGAGGTTGGTTTTGTCCGCAAGATTAACTCTTTCCGCATGACACACCCAGTTCCCTATCTTCCATATGTAGTATCAACAATAAGGGTATCCAGAGACCATACCGCCTCTACCCTCAATATGAACAACTCAATATTCGTCTCATCCCAAGTTTTCTAGGGCTCCTAGGACCACTATCTCAACCCACATCCTCCAAGGAACCCAAGTTGTTACAAGTCCCCAACCCACAGCTTCCAAGGAAACCAAGTTGTTACAGGGCTTCAACCCACAGCCTCAAAGGATCCTGAGAATCAATCCCTTCACACACATACACATACACAGTGTACATCACAACACATACACCCACACATAGTGTATAACACAACACATACACCTACACATGGCGTACCACACAACACATACACATATCACAATACAATGACTACACAATACACATTACACAGTACCACATGTACACAACAAAACATGTATGACATGTACACAACATCAGTATTGCACATCCATAGAGCACACCATCTCTACCAGGAAACCTTTCCTCTAGTGTCTTTCCCATGCCTTTTTGCGTGCATCCACAACCCAAGTCCTGGGTCTATGTCTCTTTCCACTGTCCATTCTTGTCCCAACATGCCACAGATCACATTGCTTTCATTTCGTTGATGTATCCTTCATCATTTCCTTCCATAACATAAACATAGTCATAGTTATAATCACATAATATCAAAATCATATCCATATGATACTAACCTCATAGACCTTTCAGGGCTTCTCTTCCCACTTAATTCCTCATAAACCAAGAATATTTTCATGCCATTCACCTGCATAAACAATCATTCTTCCACAAGAATGATCCCTGATGACCCTTTCAGATGATGACATTCATACATACACGTACACACACACACACATTAACATAACCATGATCACAACACTATTACCAGTTTTCATAAGGTCAAGGTTAAGAGAACTTCATTTATCCGTGCAACGCATGCACATCATTGAGAACAACAGTTCCCAACATAACCAAGGCATCTGATGCTTCAAATCCATTTACTCTACCTTTGATGTTACCTTTCTCGTGACTTTCCTAGCATTGTCCATTTATCCCAATGAGCCTAACCATTCCAATTGGTTGTCGTATTCCTTCCTTCAGCTACCCTTTATTCATGCACCGGGATTCATTTGAGTCTTACATTACCTGTTGGGTTCCATTCAGCTCTTCCCGCGCTCCACTAACTTTTCTCTTTCCCAAAAAATTCCCAAGACCCTAAAAATGTAAAAGGCAAAAACAAGAGGAAAGATAAAGAAAACAAGGAAAACTAAACAAAAATACAACACCACAAACAAAGTGGCATGGCCATGCACCAGACTCAATCAAAACCAAAAACCAAGCATAAAAAATTATAAAGCGCTGAAGGCACAAATCTCTCAATAGACACCATGGCTTGACCCCCATGGTTCCCATGTGCTTTCAAGGGTTCCTGAATAAAACCTCATCCTAAGACTTCTTCAATATCTATGGCAGTCATGAGGTGGCAGGAGGGGGAGGGATTCTCATTAATCCTAAAGGAATCATTGAATTCATATGTGCTTGGGGGCTTGGCCAAAAGACAAATAACCAAGCAAAAGCATATGGTATGTTCTTGGGACTAATCCTGGCACAAAGAAATGGTATAAAAAAGATTCAGGTGTTAGGCGATTCCATGATCATTATAAGACATATGATCAATACTTCAAAGGCAAAGATCACTAACCTGAACCAAATCATTAAGAGAGCCCAAAAATTTCTACCTGCTTTTGAATCAGTGTCCTTCTACCATGTCTTGAGGGGAAATAACCAAGAAGATGATAGGTAGTCTAATAAGGCATGCCATATGGATGAGGAAAAATGTGTAACAAACGATGTCATGGGCACGAAAAATATTCCTTAAGAAAATGAAGAGAGAAATTTGTAGGTTGTTGTTAAAGTCTTGAAGGAATGATAAGAAAGTTGAAAAGCATGAATTATCATATCATAAAGTTATGATGCCCCTCCATCCTCCCCCTAGCTCTCCCCTTGTTGCCGCCTCCCCGACCCCACTCCCCTCCTCTTTGCACTCCCCTTCCCCCTCCCCTGTGTCCCCATCTCCTTCGCCCCTCCATGAAATATTCATCACCTCGGTATCCTCCTCCCCATGTCACATCATCCTTTGCAAGTTACAGACATTCATGAAGACTCGTGGCAAGCCAAACAATCTCACTCAAATGACAAGTGGCATCATATGTCATTTTAGTACAACACATGTTCCTATTTTAAGTCACAGCGTGTGGATTCATTGTTCTTACCCTGGTTCTTGGAGAGTTGGGTGATGCATCACCTTGGCCGTCTGCAGAGAATTGAAAATTACGGAGCAAAAATTAATTCAGGTTCTCAGTGAAGTCAGGCTCCCTCATGGGAGAATAGTTGGGATGGTTGAAAGAGATCAAGAACTTGGTGGGAATTTAATGAAGATGGTATACTTATGATGGAGTACTCATGGGATCTCAATTACCTCATTCTCCTCACTCATATCTGCATCACCTCTCAGTTAGGTAGCAGTTATAAAAAGAAAAATGGTATGTGGAATTTGTATGTTTTAAGGTTTGAGTGTGGGACAGTGGCCTCTGCAAAATCATGGTGGCTAGAGCCAAGGCTACTAATTATTAGTTCTTGTGTCATGTAGGTAGGGTTTTATGTTGTTAAAAGTTGGCATGAGGGACTAAAGGTCTATCCATATGAGGTTTTAAAGGAAATTAATGAGGTTCTGAGAATAATTAAGGGGTCACGGGCGTTGGAAAGTCTAGGTGTGTCTGGGTGTTTGTTGGAATTTTGGCTTTGTGGCACTGGGTGGGTTCTTAAAACTCTTCTGAAGTGGGAGGAGAATTGGAGCTAGAGTGAGGTTGGGCGGCACATATCAGTCGAGGATCAAGGCATTCTGTGGAGGATTAGCGAGGGTGTCTGGCTGTAGAAGGTGGAAAATAGTGACAAAAATTATTGGAGTCTATTAAAAAGTGAAGTTGTGGAAGCCACCATGTAGGGTACAGACGCCATTTCTTCATAGGGCATGTGGGGAAGCCACAAGCCGAGGTCTGGAGGGCCGAGGGTCAGTCTCTCAGGGTTGGGTGGTAGAAACAGACCTTCATGTATCACTTGTGTGCAGGACCATTGGTATATGAGAGAGGCCCTAATCGATCTCCAACATAGGATGCACTAGTAAATTCATGAGAACATGGCTATGCCAGAACGGGAGCTCAAGAAATGGGAACGTATCAGGAAATTGGAGGACAAGGTGGATGCACTGCAACATCAGTTAGAAAATCTAAAGATTAAAGTGGAAACCATGGAGGAATGCATGGAGGAAAACATGGAGGGCGTGACAGATTAGGAGAATTTCAAAGGCTCAAAAGATGCTTCTCCTGGCAAGGATCTTAACTGCCCAGCTCCAATGGACATCTGATCTCCTCTATTTTGTTTTTATTAGCATGATGAATTGTAAATGTATATACCTTCTATCTCAATTTTGTCGAATTTATAGTTGTCAATACCCCGGAATGGTAAACTTTTGTAAGAGGGATAGACATATCTATTGCAACATACTAGATGGACAAAGAAATCATTACCAGCTTGTAGAAGCATGGATAAACTATTGTAAATCCTTGATTTTGTTGTGAATAGGCGTGACTTTTTAATACATAACTATACTCATTCTGGTTATATAAAAAAAAAAAAAAAAAAAAAAAAAAAAAAAAAAAAAAAGAGATCTATGGAAGTCTCTTTTTCCATGCAATTTTTGCATTATACTACCATAAACACAAAATTGTCAGTGCATAAATAAATATATCAATATACCAGTTACCTTTCCATGTTGTATGTTTCCCTACAATTGAACACTTATACATATCATTTCTCAAGGGATTCCAATTCCCTTGACGAATCCATCCATAATTAGAAACGAGTTGTTATGCCTGCATCTGATCAATCATCTACCATGTAGCTCCTCGACCCCAAAGTGCTTCCACGCACTTTAACTTGCTCTATTAATCAATTCTAGAGCATAAACTCCTTCTGCTACAAGATTCATTGAGGCCATGCATGGAACTCTCCCTTTGGTTCCATCTCCACCTCAATGATGGATACCTAATGATTTTCCTGCCTAGTATCCATTGCTGCATAAATCCAAGGAATGCTCTAATCTGCATCCATAATTGTCTGTGTGTCCTATGCACTATAAATCTTAGGCATGTCATGATCATGTTGTGCCACTTTGATACAAAGGGAAATCCTTCCTATGATGATCTCCATCACAGGTTCAACACTGTAATGGTTCTTTGTGATTTCCTTTATTTTTCTCTTCCTTGGGCTGAGACCGATGTCCTCTCTCAGTTGCATTGGATTTCTAATGAGGTTCCACATTTTCCTTGTCACCTGTATCCTCATATCTTCCTCAGGCTGAGACCCGTGTCCTCTCTCAACTGCATTGTATTTCTTATGAGGTGCCACATTTTCCTTGTCACCTGTATCCTGAGATCTTCCTCGCTTCTCAGACCATTTTCCTTTTGTCTTCTCATTACCCTTTCAGTCACGCTTGAACTCGGGCTTATGCTTTGACTACTCATAACAAAGATTCAACTTTCTGATGGATTCGTCTAATGATTGAAGCTCTTCAAACTCGATCTGATATTTAATTAATAATGGCAGTGCACTAATGAACCTTTGGATCTTTGTTTTCTCATCATGTCCTCTTGACCTTTTCCATCATGATATTTCTCATATAAGTACTGTTTTCGAGACCTACTTCCATCTGCACTATTTGTATTTTCTTCTTGTTGATCCTCATGACTGATTCCCATTGACCCTACTTCTGCAAATCTGAAATGCTCTGGACGATGACTACATTAACTTCGTTTTTCTTTTCTTGAGCTTTAGAAAGTATTTCATGTGCCTCAATCAACTTATTATTATCTACCTTGCAACTTCTAATATCTTCCCTCATACTTCTCAGTGTATCTGGTAGATCAAGAGAATACTATTCTCCTTGTTGCTCAACTAACCTTTCCCATTCCACTGAATTGACATCAGTCTTGTAAGGGGAGTCATGTGAATTGTAATCCACCATTCTGCTCTTCTTCTCTGATATTATATTTCCTGCGAGCATACCATGCTAGATAAAACAAATAGAATACATTATCAAAATCAATTCTTAGTGTATCTCAGGGGAGGCTATTACATCAACATAAGTCGGTCCAGATTAGCACGATACATAATAATATCAATAACTTAACTGAAATGACAATAATAATCATGCATATAACAATAAGTTAACTATCATTCATAACTAATTGATGCACATACATAACTGCACTAATACACTAGCATCTAGCATGTATGTAACCATAATAGTGATAAAATGAAAGGCATGCATATAACCACAATGCATATAATGACCATTAACCATCATGCATGTATGCCAAACATATAAACATGTATGACGATACGCTTTTACCCCAAGGTCCAGTGCTACAACCTCGCTTTGATACCACTTTGTAATGCCTCCTCCTATATTCACCCGCTTCTACAAGCTCTTAAGGATAAACAAGGGCTGAGAGTTAATATGACATGACCTGACCTCCAAGTTCCAGTTATGGAAGTGGAGCCTTCAAATCAAAATTTTACTGATACCTCTTAGGAACACCAGATCACCCAAAAGTCAATACCCAACCTTTGATGATCAGATCCTGAGCTGGAACTTCTTTTTCACAATCCTAACACCCCAACAACACCCACAACACAATGTGGATGTGGTTATGAGGCTCCAACAGCACCCATAAGCCACTTTTTTAGGATGGCCTTCAGGCCACTGCCCAAAAGTTCCCAGAACTTTGCAGAATTCAATCAATGATAGTAACAAGTCTAAAAAACAAATACTCAAGCAAGATCTTGACCAAGACATTCCTAATACATGATACACATTTCGTCAAACAAAGAGTAAACATAGATGTTGTGGGTCATGAATGCATATATGATCATAAACTCGTAAACTTCATCTAAGAACTGTCCAATGGAATAGCCACAACAGTTTACGGATCATGTGGGCCTAGAGCTCATGCCAACCCAAACTCAGATTTTTTCTCTAGTTTTATCCAAAATCACAATCTCATTGGCATTAATCATATCAAGCCCAAACCTTCTTAGTGCACCAAAAGAAAGAACGGGGAGAGAACTGGATAGCAAAATGACTTGATCGATTCCTTTTGACTAAGCATCTAATTGACAACCTCCCTCTTATTAGGCAATGGATCAGAGAAGGTGGAGCCTCATACGACTCTCTGATCTTCCTGGAAATCAAAGACACTGCGGCAAAACCTCCTAGTCCATTCAAATTCAACCCAACCTTTCTTATAGATGGGAGCTTCACCAAGATGGTAAAAGCAGCATGGAGACCATGCAATTCTCTGTTGATCGAGTCTACAGGAAGGCAATTTTCTCAAAATCTCAAAGTTTTGAAGGAAGCTACTATAAAATGGTCGGTGGAAAAAAAGGAAAAGGGATGCTTAGGAGCTTTCCAAAGTAGAAGTAGAACTAAAATATATATCATAAGGTTCATCTGAAGGTTATGGCTTAGAGGAATCAAAGTCACTCCTGACCCAACTGGAAGGAAGGAAGAAAAAACTCCTACCTAATATAGAGGCAATTTGGAGACTTAAGAGTCGAGCCATTTGGCTGGAATCATGTGATGAGAACACTGATGTTTTTCAAAATTATGCCAAAGGGAGGAAGATGAGCAACACCATATCGAAGCTTAGGGATCCAAAACAGAACTCAGCCTATTCCTTTGAGGTTTATGCCTCAACGAGGACTAATGATTTCAGTTCTCTTTTCAAAGACATTGAAGGAAATTGTAATTATTAATGAGCTTAAGAAGGTTGTAAGTGGATTCCAAAATGATAAGAACTCAGGGCCAGATGGGTAGATTGTCGAATTCTTTCGGGATTTCTATGAGATTTTTGGTGATGAACTCATAAGAGTCGTTGAAGAATCCATGTCATCTGGTCACAACCATGCCTCCTTCAACTCCATTTTCCTTGCTCTTATTCCCAAGTCAGATGAACCCCTCCTCTTTTGATTATTTTCATCCCACCTCACTATGTAGTTGCATTTAAAAAATTATTGCCAAAAGTATATCTCTTTAGCTCAAAACGATCTTATCCAAATTCACGAAGCCATAGGTGTGGCCCAGGAAGGCCTCCACAATATCAAACAACGGTGGATGAAAGGAGCCATCCTAAAATTTATCTCTCTGAATCTTTTGACCGTGTCAGTTGGTTATACATTCATCTCCTTCTCACACACATTGGCTTTAGAATAGACTTCATAAATTGGATTATGAGTTGCATCTCCATGGAATCCTTTGCAGTCCTCATAAATGGCTCTACTTCTCCTTTATTTAGAGTTGAATGTGGATTAAGGCAAGGTTTCCCTCTTTCTCCCCTCCTCTTTCTACTGGTGGCAAAAGGCCTTAGCATAGCCCTTGAGGAAGCCTACAAAAGGCATGATCTAATGGGTTGAAGGGTGGCAACCACTCTCTGCATTACCCACCTCTTATTTGTTGATGATGTCCTCATATTTAGTGATGGTTCTTGGAATTATGGACATTTAATCCAGGAATATATTTCACTTTTTGAAGCAACAATAGGTATGTAGATGAACATTCAGAACTCAACCTTCACTCCCATTCATCTCTCTGATGATGAGCTCATATTATATATGAATTTCTTTCGATATAATCAATTGGAGAATGGTTTTAAATATCTTGGGTTCCTCCTAAAGCCTAATCCATATACCATTGCATACTAGAAATGGCTCTTAGCATAAATGGAAAATAGATTCAAATCAGGGATCACTCTCTTGGTATCAAGGGAAGGGATATTAGTATTAATCAAATCAATCCTCGAGGCCATCCTTGTTTATTGGATGTCACTCTCTTGATCCCTAAAGGCACCCTAACCAAAATTTGGAAACTTTACTAAAATTTCCTCTAGGCTGGCACCTTAAAATATTTTTCCTTCCCCTGGGTAAAATGGTCTAGAATTGCAATGCCCAAACCATGGGGATGGTGGGGACTGAAATAATTGACTTACTACTCACAAGCATTGGAATCCAAAGAAGGTTGGAGGATGACCTCTTCAAAAATATTATGGACTACTATGATATACAAGAAATATATTTCTCCTTTATCCATTGAGTATTGGATCTGAAACCCCAACAAAATAGATCAAATTCCTCCATCATATGGTGGGCTATTATCAATTCTTTCTTCCTCATTGAAAATGGTATCGCATCGAAAGTTGGATATGGATCTAGCCTCATAGTGGGTATCAACTCGTGGGTGGGAAGTAATGGAGGTCATCACCTTCTGGAAGATCTGATAGTTATTCTCCACTCAAAGGGGATTTACACTCTCAACCAAGTAGCAACACCTCATCCAGACCCTCTCAGGGATCAAAAGTGGTGTTTAGGTAGCCACCTATATTTACTAAGACATTTCAAGTGAACTTGGTCATCCTTTGTCCGATCGTTATGCTAAGCACATATTCAAATTACTGATGAACCCGATAAGATCATATGGACCCTCTCTACCTGGGGTTAGTACACTCCAAAAGAAGGTTATCTATTCCTCTTATCTGAAAGTGCCCCGATCCACTTAAGGCATGGTGGCTCCACCTATGGAAGCTCAAATGTCCAACCAAGTCCATATTTGTCATGTGGTGTGCCCTGTAAAACAAAATCCCGACGTGGGATTTTCTGCGCAAAAGACAAAAAAAAAGGGCCTAGCTGGTATAGCCTTTATAAAGCCATGTAGGAAACAAGTGGTCACCTACTGATTGAATGCCTCTACACTAATACCCTCTTGACACTCTATTATTCCAAGCTCAGTCAAGCATGTAAACGAGAAGGTTTAAATTTGATGGATGTCTAGCAAAGGTGGGTCTCCAATGAAAGTACAAGTGAATATATTGCTCTCCCTCTCCTATCCAGCTAGGGCATATGGCTAGATAGGAACAAATCCATGTTTAAATACATATTGATCCCTCTTGAAACCATGGATGCACAAGCTCTTGTAATCCTAGACTTACTACACAATAAATCCTCTACTCCTCACTCTAAAATTGCCCACCAACCTCAAACCAATAAGAATAGGCCATAGGGTTTTTTTGATGGAGTTTCATAGGGCGATCCCAAAAGATGTGGAGGAGGTTCAGTCCTTCACATCCATGGAAACCACTCTTTCAGAATGAAAATAAGATTGGGTGAAGGGTCAAACATTATGCAGAGCTCATGGCACTTAAATTGTTACTAGTCTTTGCATTGGAAAAAACATCACATCCATTCATATATATTGGGACTCTCAACTCATCATCAACTGGATCAAAGGGGTGAAAAATGTTATAAACTCATATTGTAACCTTTTTTAAATGATGTCACTCATCTAAATCATCTCTCACATATTTTTCTATTTCTCATATCTACAGGGAGTTCAACGCACATGTAGGCAGCCTCTCTAAAGCAATTGTTTTGTTGGCTCAAGGGACATGGGAAATAATCAAACAGATAGCGGATGAGGCCTTTGAGGTCTACCATATACCTTTCATAGAGGATGACAACTCTGAATGAAGAATAAATGAACCAACAATTTTTGGTTTTTTGTTTATTTTGATCTTCGACACTGCTATATTTTTTGTCCACAATCTGAACTGCCTGGGTGGTTGCTTCACACAATCAACTTAACTTTTTATTCATTGCAACTTTCAACATACCTTTTAACTGTATATCTATCTATGCTATATTCATTATGACACTTCTATGAGCAGCTACAAATTTAATTTTGTAACCGACAAATTCCATCATAAAACCTTATTTTGAAGCTTGTTATTTATTAAATGAATGACATGTATCAACATAATGTAATTTTTTTCTCATATGGTAATAAAACTATGCTTTTTTTTAAGGAAAAAAATAATAAATTGTATGAAAAGGATTACATTTCTAAGATAATTCATTTTGTCTAAGACGTCATAAGAATTTCTACTTTTAATCAAAAAATGATAAGATTTCATAAGGTAGCTGCAAGTGTTTCTTTCATGCTCTTTAACAAAAAATGTGCTTCATATATTACAAGCCTCTGTCCAACCACCTCCAAGGTAAAAATTTGAGTGATGAAGATAATAAGCAGAAAGGTTCACCCTCAAATCCATATATCTTATTACTGTGTAATTTTTGAACAAATGCCAATCTCTTATCCTCATTATCAGAAAGTGAATATTTTCAAGGAAATAATTTGCATATTCTGAATAATCTCGTTTTGGCCTTCCTCGGTATATAACATTAGTCCAACGCAATATAATTTTGTCTTTACCTTGACTGCCTCAAACATTAATCTCTAACCCATGCTCTTTAAAGAATTTTGGGTAGTTGAATAAAAATAAGGTGCACTAAATATGTTTGATACCTAAATAGGAAAAATATGTGGATTGTACTCAAATCAAAGTGGATAGTCTCTGCAATATGGCTTATAAAGTTGAAAATTACATTTTGAGGGTTCGCTACTATTTCCTTGAGGTAGAGCCTCATGACGTAATTATTTTCGCCAACATCATTATATCCCAAAATAAGTATTAGCAGTGAATCCATGTGTTGGACATCCGACTTCAAAGTGTTGGTCTTAATAGGGAATTTTATTTTAAAAATACTTTTTGGATATTTAGAAACATCCTTCAAATCTTGTAATTTATTAACCTCTGTCTAGTTGGTGAATCCTTGTTGGTATTCGGGTTCTTTGATCACTTTACTTGATACTAGGAACCTTAACATTTTTCCTATAACTTCAAGTTTTATTTGAATGATGACTTTAGAGCTAAAAAGAGAAACTATACTCTTACTTAGAGGGTCATAATGGTTAGCCAAAAAAATTAAAATATCAGGGTGATAATAGGTTGGGGTAGGACACCTTTAATTAACCCAAAACTTAAAAATAAGAATTCCTTAGTCCCATGTTGAAATTCAGCTTCAACTCTACTCTTAAGTTCATGTATATTGATATTCCTAACTCAAGTACTCCTCATTCTTACTATATTCTTTATTAAAGCCTCATCTTTCTTTCTTGAAGCTGCTTTCATTGTTACAAAGTTGATTTTACATTTTCCATGATAAACTAAAAAAAAAATCATAGAGGAAAGGATATTATCACTTACCTGATAGTTTAGAAATTCAATGGTTTTGTTATATTAGTGTTTTTTATTGAATTACATTTCTCCAATGGATAAGTTACTTAGTAAATTACCTAGGAACGGTGAAAATGACTAGTAAGGTTCACAAATAGTGTAAAAATAATGTGTAATTACTTCCAAAATTTATGGTAGTACTTGACAATTTTAATATTGGTGGTTGATGAAATTTTCTGTGAACCACTCATGTCAATTTGTAAGTGTTTTAAATTAATGAAATTTTGTATAACAATCAAATCAAAATATGATGGGCCATTAGACCTATTAGGTAGCAAACCCTCATTATTGACTATGTAACTTCCCACCTGGAGTGTATAACAGTCATAAATCCCATTCAATGGTAACCACATGATCTATCAGGTGCAAAGCTAACCCTTAATGGCCACGTAAGTTGTGACTCAATGTGAATATCAACTGCAAAATACTACTAATAAGGATCATTCAATCCATCAGACATGCATGTAGTCATTAATGTCCACTCAGCTTTGGTTTCAATATGATATGAGACGCATCAATTTTCATGTGTTGATCAATGTTGGATCGATAGGATGCACATCTCATGTTTAACCTATCCCATATTTACGATCAAATATGGATTTTGAGTCATTGGATTAATTTAAACATAGCCATCATATTTATGATCAGTAGTATTTAAATAATTTTCTTGATTCAATTGTTCATACTTTTATTGTTCGAAATCGTTGGTAATGGACCTTTAACGATAAGGTTAGGAAAGTTTTATCGGCCATGAATTGCCAATTATGTGGTATATCTCGTGGATTAAAAATGGCCTATAACACATGTCAAAATATTAGCGTTGTGATCTTTGATTTGGTTGTGCTAGTGGTTAGTAAAGGTGTTTGTCTTGTACGCAATACCTCATTTACCTGAACAATATATGCTCTTTTGAATATAATTATCAAGACTTTCATTCTTTTAGTATTAACAGTCATACCCATCTAGAAATAGAAAGAATAATATCTTCAATTTTAAAGAAAAGGGTGATAATTATACCAATGAGAGTTGGGACAATAGTGACATTCTTCTTCTAAACACTCTTCTAACTTATCAATGTATATACCAAAAGGGTAGGGGACAAGAACAACCTTTCTAATAGTCCTCAACTTTTAAATAGTGTTCTCACACAACCTTGTCACAATAGTTGTAAACCCAAAAGGAACATTTATCTCTTCAAACCTGCTCCAAAGATTTGTCCTAGGAGTAATGTCAAAATATTTTCTAAAGTCAACAAAACAACAAAGGATATTAATTTAATTATTTCAACACTCTTATGCAATGATCCTAAGAGTAACAAGGTGGCTTGTAATTGAAGGATATGTTGGAATTCATCATTATACTTAGAGTGGGGGTGAATTAGTATAATGAAAATTTTTATTTATTTATTTCCATTCAAACATCATACAAATTAATCTCATAAATTGAACAAGTAACACAATATATACATGGAAACCCTTATGGGACAATCTATTTCACCAAGTCTACTTCTCCTAAAACTCGTTACTTTTGGCTTATTCCCAAGAATGAATTTGCACAACATGCCACATATTAATTTCTTCACATATGGTTTTGAAATTTCTATCATGGGTACCTAGAGATATTTTCTTTGTCTCATCCAAATTTCATAGTCTAAAATATCTAAGAAAGAAAGTTATAGCAAAAACAACAAGCTAACTTGTTTGAAGCATGTTTCATGAGCATTTAGGAACATTAACTTCCTCAAATCATATCTCTGAAATTGTAGCGATTTGAAATGTCTATGAAAGGTACCTTGACATATATCCTCTATCTCCTCCAAAATTCATATTCTAAAACATCATAGAAAGAGATATATAGTTAAAATAACAAGTTGGCATGTTTGAAGAAGATTTTAGGAGCATTTGGGAAGTCTAAATTCCTTCCACCATATCTCCAAAATTATAGAAAATCAAGGTCTAAAATTTTAACCATGGGTACATGAAGATATCCTATCTATATCCTCCAAGTTTTATGGTCTAAAACATCACAAAACAAGAGTTATAACAAAAATTCCTAGATGGCATGTTTGAAGAAGATTTTAGGAGAACATCACAAAACAAAAGTTATAGCAAAGATTCCTAGAGGGCATGTTTGAAGAAGATTTTAGGAGCATTCAAGAAGCCTAAATTCCTTTGGCCATATCACCAAAATTGTAACAATCTAATGTATTCTATTTTAACAAAATTTACAAAAACATCTTCCCTATATCTCCTCCAATTTACACATTTTGAAACATCACAGACAAAAAGATACAAAAAAAATGTTGAGATGGCTCATTCACTCGATAAATCACATTTTTGCTTCCACCTTTAGATGCCAAGAATCACACCAAAAGTTATTCCTCAGCTCCTCTTGCGATCTAATATATGTTCTTAAATGACTTGATATTAAAATGGCATATAGGCCTTTATCTATAGTGTTTTTATGTTCACTTATATGGTCGACTTGTAAAACTGGTTGGGTCAGCCTGCTTGTGCTTTTGTTGGGTTATCTTGATGAAAACCTCATTGCTATGGAATTAGAGGGAGTTACATATATGGGTGTAAAGGTATCTAAACAATATTTCCAACATATATCCTATGCTCCCATTTCAGCCAGGAAAATTGAGTAAAAGTGCCTTCAAATATAGGGTATCCAAATGGGTCTTAGTTGTACTTTGGACGAGTCATCTTGACAAAATATTTCATATCTCCTCATTCGTATGGATTTAGAGGGAGTGTCATATACTATTGGAAAGGTCTTAGAATAATTTTCCAACCATATATATTATTCTCCCATTTTAACTTGGTAATTGGAGTAAAAATGTATTCTAATATAGGGTATCCAAGTGGGGCATCAAAAATCCAAAATCAATATTTCCAACGATCTTCATTTTCCAATATTTATATTGAACATAAGCAGGATCCTCCTATCATTGAAATCAATGACAAATATATTTCCAACATGGTATATCCTGAGCCCGTCTTGGCCTTTAGATCCTTTTTCATGGTTTTCTAGCAATTGGTTAGTATTCTTTTCCAAAATAAGTTTGCACAAATTGGATAAAATATGGCTAATCTTAATGCTCATATAATGAGAAGGAATGATTTTCACCCTAATTTTAAAAATAGATAAAATGAGGCTTTTCATATAGGATTTAGGGAATCCTTACTTCAATGCCAAATTAAAGACTTTTTGTATGTGGGGGATGAGGATAGGCCCTATGATTCTAAAAATTTCAGGGTAGCCTTCAATGTCATTAGCTTTCTAAATTTTGAACTATGATCACAAACTCTATGTCTTTTAGAGGAAATATTTCATCATCTATAGGAAATATGAAATGGTACCCATGGTTTTGGGGGATTCATAAAGGTTGGTAATGTAGAAATTTCGGTCCTTCAAGTGAACAATATTATTTTCCTTAAGTTTAGGAATTATAATTTTCTTCCAAAACTTCTTAGGATCTAGTTTAGATAGGTGTAACAACCACTCTTGCTTTTTATGTATATAGTATTTTAATCTACTTTAGGTCAAAACTTGAAAGCTTGTCCCAAAATTTATGAAATTAAATTATTAATGTACACTAACAATTAATGCACAGGGTATTTTGTCAATAAAAGTTTTTTTCAAGCAATTCAAATAAGCTTTTATAAAACCGTTATAATGATTTTTAAAGGGTTAACACTTTAAGTTAGTTCCCTTTATAATAAAAAGGGCAACTGCATAGCGGTAGTCCGTGCCGAATTTCGGTAAATGCTAGTCAATAGTTATTTGCTTGAAAGTTTGTAGTAGGATCAACAATGTCATTTCCAGATCGAGAAGCATGAAAACTAGAATCAAAGATAGAGTCAGTGAAGTGTTCATCTGTTTATTTTCCAAATCCGTGTATGTACCAATAAATTAATGGTGAATTTATTTACTGTAATTGTGTTTTTGTTAGCTCTTAAACCAAAACACCCCAATTTAAATTTCTTAAAGTATTCAATTCAATTTAGTCCCAACAATATCAAAGGGTTTGACACTATAACATTCAGATATTCAGAAACACTAATAATGATCAATAATGAGCATTTAACCTACAACAACGAACATAAAAGTGAATAACATTGTACGTTATATAATATTGTCTCTTTACATTCAAACAAAAGTTCAAAATCTTATTGGGTTATCTTGATGAAATCCTCATTGCAATGGTATTAGAGGAAGTTCCATATATGGTTGTAAATTTCTCTAAACAAGATTTCCAACATATATCCTATGCTCCCATTTGAGCTATGTAATTTGAGTAAAAGTGCCTTTAGAGATAGGGTATCCAAATGGGGCCTAGTTGTATTTTGGACAAGCCGTCTTGACAAAATATTTCAAATATCCTCATTCTTATGGGTTTAGGAGTGTCATATACTATTGGAAAGGTCTCAGAATAATAATTCCAACCATATATATTATTCTCCCATTTTACCTTGGTAATTGGAGTAAAAGTGTATTCAAATCTAGGGTAGCCAAGTGGGCATCAAAAGTCCAAAATCAATATTTCCAATAATCTTCATTTTCCAATATTTATATTAGACATAAGTAGGCTCCCCCTATCATTGAAATCAATGACAAATATATTTCCAAAATGGTATATAGGCTAAGCCCATCTTGGCATTTAGATCCTTTTTCATGGCTTTATAGCCATTGGTTAATATTCTTTTCCAAAATAAGTTCGTACAGCTTGGCTAAAATGGGGCTAATCATAACGATCCTATAAGAAGGAATGATTTTAACCCTAATTTTATAAATAGATAAAATGAGGCTTTGCATATAGGATTCAGGGAATCCTTAATTCAATGCCAAATTAAAGAGTTTGTGTATGTGGGGGATGAGGATAGGCCCTTTGATTCTAAAAATTTCAGGGTAGCTTTCAATGTCGTTAGCTTTCCAAATTCTAAACTATAATCCCAAACTCTATGTCTTCTAGAGGAAATATTTCATCATCTATAGGAATATTTGAAATGGTATCCATGGTATTAGGTGATTCATAAAGGTTGGTAATGTAGAATTTTTGGTCCTTCAAGTGAGTCATATTATTTTCATTAAGTTTAGGAATTAGAATTTTCATCCAAAACTTCTTAGGATCTAGTTTAGATAGGTGTAACAACCACTCTTGATTTCTATTTGTATAGTATTTTTCTTCCTTTTAATAAGGGATTTGTACATGTATATCTTATCAAGTTTTAAAGATTCATTAGAAGCATCCCTAGTGGGTGTTTTAGCAAACTTACATTCAATATCATAGAAAGGGTTGGTTATTGATTATTCTTTTGATGTGACACCTCAATAGAGAACTTGTTAATGTAAGTAGAAAGGGTTGTACTAAGATAGAGGTCTTTGATTTTTCCCTTATAAGTTGGGAGGTTTAAATAACTATTTAAATCCTTTAAGAAGAGATCAATTTTATTTTTCCCAAAATGCAGGTGCCTTTGATTATCAATTTTTTCTTTCATGGGATTTTGTGCATGAAAAATTTTAGAGTTAGAGTTAAATGTATATGATTGGAGACAAACTCATGGTCATTTAATAGGTAAAAATTCACTATTTGGTTGGAAAAAATGATATCAAATATCACATAATCCATGACAATATTGCCCAATCCATGAATATAAGTCTTCTAGTGGAAAAAAGGAACGATGGTCTGACTAGAGAGCTTGAAGCTGTAACGATGGCGGAAAAACCCTAGGTCACCATGGAGACCTGGTCCTGTAACCCCGCGGCGGTGGCTATGGTTATCTCTGGAGGTTAACCGCGCGGGTTCGACCGCGTTTATGAAATATTAACTTTTGTTTGACCTTGTGACCCTAACTGATTTGTCTGTTGTAGTTTTGTTGGGTTTATGCCCGTCTTTTTGGCGCACTCTGTTTCCACAGTTGCTACACTTCCCTGGTTATATGGAGGTTAGTTTACTATCGATTAGCGATGGTAGAAGAGGACCTCGTGGACTACGAGGAGGACCTGATGCTCGAACAAGAGATCTAGGCTCACCAAGCTGGCCCCGACACTGGTCCCAGGCAAGTAAAAGCTTTTCGGGCGACAGATGCACTATAGACGCTGCAACACACGCCCTCCACCGGAAAACGGCTCCCTCCTGCTGTCAACATTGAAGACCTCCCCGGACCAGAATGCCCTCCACTCTCGCTGGCTACCTTAAACCTACTCGGCACCAGTCTACAGGCCTCGCCCACTTTCAACTTTCCCCTGGCCTGGTTCGCGCATCCTCCCATGCCACTACTAGCACTTTCCTACTCATTCGATCCGGCTGGTCCTTCAAACCCCTTGCTCCCCGCTCAATCCTTTGCGCACCCGGGCTCAAGCAGTAATAACCCTCACTCACCGATAAGATCTGGATGTTTCAGCTCGCCCATCCCAAACCCTAGACCTGCATTTTCTACCCCTCACAGCTCCTCAAAAGCGTGCAGAAGTTTACTTAGAGAGCACCCTACGGGTCAGCGCAGGGACAAGCCCAAGAAGGGCTGATGCCTCAGAGCCATGGACTCAGACATAAACCTGACCTTTGGTGAAGATGTTCCTATGGCAGACGCTTTGGACATAGCGAGGAAGGTTCTTGTTGAGCGAGTTCGTGGAAGGAACTATTCCGTGGAGCGTCTCCGTCAATGGACCATGGAAATTTGGGGCTCTCTGTTGAAGGAACTCCCTGTCATTAGGGTTTTGGCTAGAGGTTGGTTTTCCCTCTACTTTCATAGGGAGGAGTACATGGACTGGATTCTATCCCGCTACTGGCATATAGAGTTAGCACCTGTACTACTCAAGAGATGGGATCCTCTATTCGATCCGGAGCGTGAACAGTTGGGCGCAGGACCTATTTGGGTCAGACTTCCTAGTTTACCCATGCAGTTCTGGACCCCCCAGGTAGTCAAACGCATTGGCGACGCATTAGGGACTTACCTTGAGCACGATTAGTCATATGAAAAAACCGGAATTATGACCATGGCAAGGATTCTGGTCCACCTTGATACCAGGGAGGGACTAGAAGAAAAGATCACATTACACGGGCGACATTTCTCTCATCATCAGCTCCTTGACTATGAAGGAGTCCCTTTCCATTGAAGGAGGTGCCACAAAGTGGGTCACCTATACAAGGATTGTCCTCTTCTTTCATCGCCAGCATCAGAGACCTCTTATGGGGCTAAACATCATCTCTCAGAGGAGCAGAACATGGGTGACCAACAACAAGGATAGGCACCACCAGAGGCTGTAGTTGGGGCGACTCAGAAGGCAAAGAATCCGAGAAAGACTCCTACCTCTCCACCTCGTACACGCTCCAAATCTGCTACGGGATCGGCTCCTCATCTGGGTAATGAATCTATTCCCATAACCTATGTATTTTTATCAGATGTTATGAATACTTAATTGCAATCACCGATGACCCCTCCTACCACCTCTTACTGTCCTATCCCCACCATCTCTTGCACCATTATCTCCCCTCCCCCCACTTTCTCTACTACACCCACATCACTCAGGGGTAATTCCACCCCCACCCCAACATATAATTCCTCCCCTTCTGTGCCGGGATCACATCCCTACAACCTCAGATCCATATCACGACATATTTCTCCTTAACTTGGCTTGGGCTCCTCCCCCAGAAAGACCAAAAAAAAGCTCACCAGAGGGCGCCCATCCAAGATCAAAACAACCATTAGAACAACGGTGGTTGATGTGGCATGGAGTCGACAATCCACTATTTAAAGGGCACTTAGAGCATCTGAGCCCTCTATCCCTGTTCCCCCATGATCTGGCTCTCCTTCAACTGCAGGGGACTAGCCAACCCCAATAAGAGATTGGCTCTTAAACGTATTTTACACAATTCCAACTGTGATATCCTTCTTCTCCAGGAAACCCTTGGTCAATCTGACATCATATCCAAAACCCTACACTCCATCCCACCGGGCTGGTATTTCCAGGGATTGGATGTGGTTGGCATATCGGGGGGTCTTGCTATGGGAATCAACCCAAGAATTGTTAAGCATATTTCATCCTGGGGCGGTTTTGGTTTCATTGGTATGGATATATTTGTGAGTGAATTGGGGATCCAGTGAAAGGTGATTAACATATATGCTCCTAACCAGAACAGACTTGAGTTTTGGCACACCATGTTAGACCATTCTTTAGTCACGGGTACCACCATCATTGGTGGAGATTTAAACATTTCATTGGGGATGGAGGAATCATGGGGAAATTACTCACAGATTGACCCTATAATGGACCAGATGAGCACACTGTTCAATACATTCAAACTCGTTGATGTTCCTATGAACAAGAAAATGCCCACATGGCATAACAGAAGGATAGGAGAGGCTACACTGGGTCGGAGATTGGATCACTTTTTAATACATCAAGACCTTCTTCGCACCCTTCCTCTTTACAGGTAATGGGCTGGAACTGGAGGACTATCTGATCACCTCCCCATATATCTACAAATCTCTAGCCCTTCAAAAAATCCTCGTGCCCCCTTCAAGTTCTTTTCTAGATTCCTAAAAGACCCAACATTCATCAACTAGATAACAAATTATTGGCGGGCACAACCCCCTCTCAGGGAGCAGAGAACGGTTGTTGATTTTTGTGATCGCCTAAACAAACTCAGGACTCTCACAGAGGAATGGTCAAAAAAGAAAAAATTAAGAGATGAACAGACCCTAAAGGATATCGAAGTGCAGATTGCCCACCTCACGGATGAAAGGGGGCTTGGTTACTTATCAAATGACACAAAACTCCAACTGATGAATCTGGAAACTCAGAAGGCAAAGATCGTACTTGAAAAGGAAGAGCCGTGGAGGCTAAGAAGAAGGGTTATATGGCTCCATGCTGGAGATGGAAACACAAAGTTTTTTCACAATTTCGCTAATGGTAGGGAGGCCTCTGACACTATTTGGCAACTGCCTTGCGAACAAGATGGATGGGCCTCCACCCACCCTCAGTTAGCCAGGAAGGAGAATACTCATTTCAAAAATCAGTTCACAACCCCGGCAACCATCACTCTCCCAGATATCATTAACCTTGTTGGACACTTCCCAAGGTTTGTTAACCTGGATGAAGCAGAAGACGTACTACAACCTATCACTATGGGAAAATTGGAGGGCACACTAAAATGGTTCAAGAAGGATAAAAGTCCTGGTCCGGATGGATGGCCAGTTGAATTCTACACTGCATTTCTCGATCTATTGGGACAGGATCTATTGGCGGTCATGGAAGAAAGTAGGACTACTGGGCATATCCATCCCCCCTAAATTTCACCTACTTGGCATTGATCCCTAAAACTGACTAACTAGCCTCATTCAATGACTTTCGTCCTATCTCACTTTGCAACTACCTATACAAAATTCTTTCCAAAATCATAGCCAACTGTTTAAAGCCCATCTTATCCAACCATATCTCCCAGGAGAAATTTGTATTCCTCCACCATAGACACATCCAGGATGCTATTGGCTCTGCCTAGGAAGCCCTACACTCCATTAAGCTCAAGAAACTCAAGGGACTTACCCTTAAAATTGATCTATCAAAAGAATTTGACAAAGTAAGCTAGTTATACATCAGAATGATCATCACACATCTGGGTTTTCCTCCGACTCTTACCAACTGGATTATGGGGTGCATCTCCACTGTATCTTTTGACATACTCATCAATGGGTCAACAACTACCCCCTTTCATATTGACAGAGGAATTAGGCAAGGATTTTCACTATCACCGTTATTCTTCCTCTTAGTCATGGAAGGACTGAGCCGGTTGATTGACTTTGAAAAAAGAAGGGGGGGGGGCTCAGAGGATTAAAAATTGTGGAACTCTTCAATCTGACTCATCTACTCTTTGTGGATGATATATTAATTTTCTTGAGTGGTAGTGTTCTGGACACCACATCTATGCATGAGATTCTAAATCTATTTTGCAGAGCAATAGGAATGGAAATCAATCGAGATAAATCCACCATCTCTTTGTCCGATTGTACATAGCAGGAATCACAACTTTGTCTACAAAAATTTCCATTTCATGTTACTGATCTGAAGGAGGGGCTTAAGTATCTGGGTTTTAGGCTTAAACCTGATGGGTACAAAATCGCTGACTGGACCTGGCTAATTCCTAAAGTAGAGAAAATAATAAATTGTTGGTGTCACAGGTTCCTATCTAGGGTAGGATGATTAATACTTATCAAATTTGTCCTAGAAATCCACCCTTGTATTTTGGATGTCACTGGCCTGGATCCCAAGAGGGATACTCTACAGAATTCAACAAGCCTGCTGTCATTTTCTTTGCAAGGGAAGAAAGGAAGGAAAACCATTTGCCTGGGTTAAATGGATCAGAATAGCCACTCCAAAAAAATGTGGAGGTTGGGGACTCAAAAAACTTCCTGCATTTTCACAAGCCTTGGCTGCAAAACAGAGTTGGCTGTTACTAAAGCAAAAAAGCCTCTGGTCTGAGGTTATCGTCCACAAATACATTTGGCCTTCAACTATCATTGACTGGATTAGAATTCCATCCTAGAACAGAAAAGGCATCTCGGTGATCTGGAGGGCCATCCTAAATACTCTCCCCATTATCAAGGATGGGCTATTATGGAAAATTGGTAATGGTGCCTCTGTTTGCATTGGAATTGATCCCTGGATCGGAAGGGAAGTGGGAACTCTCATCATCTTCCACTTGGACTGATAAATCACTTAAACAAAAGAGGCATTAAGTATATAGCACAGCTCGGAGATCAACAGAACACCACTTTTCTCACACAAGCATGGCTATCTGAACAAAACTGGAACATCCCCAATGAATGGAACAGAAGATGGCAAAACTACATTCAGGCACTCACAGAATCACATGTTAGACTAAAAAATGAGGAAGATGAACTCATTTGGGCTCACTCCAAAATTGGCCTCTATTCTTCCAAGCAGGGATACAATATCATTATTGTTGATTCCAAACTGGAGACCTTAAGGATTTGGTGGGTATCCATTTGGAAATTAAAAGCCCCTCTGCGCACAAGACTGTTGATGTGGAATATTCTCGAAAAAAAGATCCCCACTGGATCCTATTTAAAAAAGAGGGCTTTTATGGGACCTACCTGGTGTGTACTCTGCCACCAAGAGGAGGAATCGACTCAGCACCTCTTCCTCTCATGCCCGACCACCACAAACATATGGATACAAGTACTCACAACTCTAAATCTGAACATGAGTTGGAAGGGAGCTGATATGATAACTGCATGGGACAACTGGTGGAGTATTGCAACGGAAAGGACAATAAATCTACCCCTCCTGGTCTCATGGCACATCTAGCTCAAGCGAAACATTATAATATTTGAAGACAAGCCGGTAAACTGGAACCTGGTCTCTCCGAAAATCTGCTCTGCCTTTGAAGAAATACCAGCAGAGGAATGTCAAAAAAGGCCCAGGAATATTAGACAAGAACAGATAAACAAAACAATACCTTGGGCCTATTTTGATGGTGCTGCACAACAACATGGTTGTGGGGGTGGCATCTTCTTATACCTCACAGAAACACACTATTTCCATATTAGTATGGGATTGGGACATGGTACAAATAATCATGCTGAACTGATATCTCTCCGCCACCTGATTTACTTTTCCATACTTCAACACTGCAGGAATATACAAATTTTTGGGGACTCTAAGATTGTGAAATATTGGTTTAACAACTCTTCCATTTGTAATGCATACTCTCTGAGATCTATTATGGACGAAATTGCTTTTTTCAAAACACATTTTGATCAAATTTCTTGCTCTCACATCTACAGGGAATGAAATGAAATTGCAGACAGGCTTTCGAAAGAAGCGACGCATCGCCCTCTAGGAGAGTGGATGATCGCTGAACATACACCTGTATCAACCTTTCACTACTTTCACAGGCCATACAATGACAGGACACTACAAAGGGGCAACAATCCCTGAATTTCAGCATTTTTGTTAAAATTTTGAGCTAATGTATATATATATATAGAGAGACTACAGACACTCACCCACGAGGGTGAATTTTTGAACTCTTATTTTGGTCATAGACCTGCACATCACACCCCTTCGGGATCTTATTGTAAATACTAAGTTATGACAGTGGATAGAATGCCACGTTACAGCATATGCCAATGGGCATCTACAACATGTAATTTCACCAAATGAAATTATGAATTTTCTTTTAGGGAAAAAAAAAGCCATCTAGTTGGAGTTTGGCCACGTCATTACACCATTACATACACCTTAATAACTACAAACTTTACTAGCCTAGTAGTAATCTATTGGAAATATTATTTTTATTGATATCAAAGATAGGGGGAGACTAGTTATTTCCACGATAAAGATTGGAAAATGAAGGTTGTTGGAAATTTTGTTTTTGGACTTTTGATGCCCCATTTGGATGCCATATCTTTGAAGGAATTTTCACTTCAATTACCTACCTCAAATGGGAGCAAAGTATATATGGTTGGAAATATTATTCTGATACCTTTCCATTCGAATAGGGCACTCCCTCTAATTCTGTAAGAATGATGAGATATGAAGTATTTTGTCAGGATTACCCATCCAAAGTACAAGCAGGCCAACCTAACCAATTTTACAGATTAGCCACATAAGTAAACATATAAACACTATAAATAATGGAAATGTGTTCATTTTAACATCAATTCATCGAAGAACATATTTGTGGTTGCAAAAGGAGCTAAGGAATAATTTTTGGGGTGATCTTGGAGTCTAAAGGTGGAAGCAAAAATGTGATTAATGGAGTGAATGAGTCATCTTGTAATTTTTGTTATAACTTTTTTCCTGTGATATTTTATACCATGAAACTTAGAGGATATAAATAGAATATTTTCATGTACTTGTGGTTCTAATTTCAAACCTTTATTCACCATAATTTCAAAAATATGGTTGAAGGAAGTTAGGATTCCTGAAATCTTATTCAAATAGGTCAACTTGGTATTTTCACTATAACTTTCTTCCTGCGATGTTTTAGAATTTGAAATTTGGAGGAGACAAAGGAAAGATATCAAGGTGCTCATGGTAGAAATTTTAGACCTTATTTCGTTATATTTTCGAAGATATGATTTGAGGAAGCTAGTGTTTTTGAATTCTCATGAAACACACTTCAAACAAGTTAGCTTGTAATTTTTACTATACCTTTATTTCTAAGATGGGTTTGATTATGAAATTTGGATGAGATAGATAAGAGATCTCTAGGTACCTATGGTAGAAATTTTAGAACTAGATTTTCAAAATTGAATATCCGTGCAAATTTGTTCTTGGGAAGAATCCAAAAGCAACAAGTTTTGGGGGAAGTAGACTTGGTGACGAAAGAAGAGGCAAGTAGACCTAGTGAAGGAAAAAGAAAATAATAGAGTTGGTGAATACAAGAGCAGAAAGAAGACTTAGTGAAAGAAAAAGCAACTAACAAACATTGTGAAGAAGCAAGAAAGTAGGTTGGTTCCAATACATATTTGTAGCAATGAGGATTAGTGTCTCCTATAGGTTGGTGCCTATAAAACAACATAAGGGGTTAGTGTTTCTTGTAGGTTAGTGCCTTCAAAATAGCAAAGGATATTGGTGTCTCCTATAGGTTGGTGCCTACAAAGCAGCAAATAGGATTGGTGTCTCCTATAGGTTGGTGCCTACAAAGTAGCAGAGGGGATTGGTGTCTCTTGTAGGTTGGTGCATACAAAGCACTATAGGGGATTTGTGTCTCCTATAATTTGATGCCTACAAAGCAAAAAAGGGGATTGGTGTCTCCTATAGGTTGGTGGCTACAAATTGCTGCGACGGTAGGTTGGTTCCTAAGAGATCTTTCATAAAAAAAAAATAATAAAAAAAAAAATTGTGGTTTTTCCCATAAGGGTTTCCATTTATATCTTATGTTACTCATTTAATTTATGATATTGATGATTTATGATGTTTGAATGTAATTAAATAAGTAAAAAAATTCAGTATGTTGATTCACCCTCCCAGTATAATTGTGAAATTCAACAATTAGAATCAAGCGGTTTTCTTCAGAAGTAGTCTAACCACTCGAAGGAAGATCTCAAAGGGACCATGGCTAGTCAGGATGGCTCTTACAAAAATAGAACTCCATTATTGGATGGATCAAATTATGTTTTTTGGAAGATAAAGATAAGGGAAGATATGATGTATTTTGGTATTGATGCTTGGAAATTTGTACTAGATGGAAGGATGATAAGCATAATGAAAAATTTATGAGTGTCATCTTGAGTAGCCTATCAAAATCATATTTTGATAGGGTGATTCATTGTGTAAAAGAAAAAGAAATGTTGAATAAACTACAAAGCATCTATGAGGGAGATGACATTCACACTACATATGAAAATAAGACAGGGGAATTCAAAGCTTGTGATTGTTGTAGCGATGAGTTAGATTTCTGAATGGAGGCTTCTGTGAGTAGAATTATTTTGATGTCTCTCTTCTAGATCCATCACATCAATATTTTAATTTTCGACATTAGATGTAGAGGAAGCGTAATCTATCTCAAGACAAGCTAAAGAAATCAAAGCCACAAATCTTCAAGCTATTAATCATCAAAATGAAGATTTAGACTCAAAGGGAGAAGTTGAAGGTAAGAAAGATCTTAAGGCCCTGAGCTTATTTGCACTCTAAAATAAATATATAGAGTTTAAATAAATAATAAAGAATTGGAGGATCTATTACAAAAATATCAACATAAATATCACGAATTTGATGAAGAATCAATCATCCTCCTAAACTTAGCACTGGAAGAGGCCAAGAAAATAGAGAATTCATTGTTAATTTAGCTAGAAGAAAATGAAATCAACTGTGAAAAATAGAAGCATAGGTTGTATCATTAAGAAATGATTTAGAGAAGGAAAATTCTCAATTGAATATGAAGAAGTTTGAAAAAGGGATTGAATCATTAGATAACATTCTCAGTTGCTAGAAATCACATCCATAAAAATAGGACTTGGTCTTAAAGAATATCATGAGGTATTCAAAGGATTCTCAAGCTCAAAGACGCTAGAAGAAGAACCTAAGAGCTATACTAATGTGCTAAAAGGATCTAGTAGAAATACAAACAAAGCCGAAAATGAAACTAAGGACCAGCAGGGATCCAATCCTCAAATGAAATAAAGAAGCCAGGAAAAGAAGTGAAGACCAACTGAGACCCAAGAATGAATTTAGAAGAATTTCTCCGCTAAGAAGTCTCATCACATCTAGATATCAAATTTTATTTTATGGGTATTATTTTTCATGCAATAATTTTGGTCATAAGGAAATTAATTGCAAAGCTTATGTAAGAAATGACTATATGAGGAATAGAAGTATGGAATCATATAAGATCTCAAGGAATGGTTGTATGAGTAACAATCCAAGAAGTTTTAATGATAATAATACCAAAAATTATAATTTTTTTACCCCTTATTGGATCATGTTGAACGTTTTAAGTGCAATAATTTTGGGCATAAAGCTCAATATTATAGAAGTAGTACATTTAAGGAGCCTACATTAAAGTAGAGAATAGAATGTTGTTAGAAATAGAAATCAAGAACAAAGGTATGGAGAAGAAAGCAAGAAGAGAAGGTAGAATGTGGTCAATCTCTATGTGTTCAAAATAAATATAGCAAATGGTATGTAGATAGTGAACGTTCACATCATATGGCAAGAGAAAAAAAAAAAAAAATTGTGTAAAGGAAGTCAAAGGGGGCAGTGGAAACCTTGGAGATAATGCATCAACCAAAATAATGGGCAAAGGAATAATTATCCATGGCAAAGAAAAAACTAAAGTTGAAGATGGCATATATGTTCAAGGTTTAAAGAATAATATTCTAAGTGTAAGCAAATTGGTTGATAAAGGACATAAGGTCACATTCAATTCTAAAAGATGTGAAATAAGAAAAGAAAACAATTAGTGGCAAAAGAAAACAAGACTTCACATAATATATATGTGTAGATTTTTATTGTAGATGCAAATTGCTTATGTGATATGCTAAAACAAAAGACATGAATCTACTCTATTCATCAGGAGAAACAAAAATTGATCGATGAAATCACCAAGCAGAAAAGGAAGAATTTCAATTGCACATAACACAATATTTTTCTGGGGAAAGATACGGCTCAAAACCCTGACTATCTATATTGCATTAACCAGAATATCTGAGAAGAAAATACAATGCTTGTTCAACCTGAACAATCTCTGCACAAGTACAAACTATCGCATTGCTTCACAAACCAACTCAGATCAACACTTGGCCAAATCTGTTGTGTGTCAAGACCCTACTTCCTTACGCAATCCCTAAGGGAGTTAGCCCATATTTAATTGGGAAAATCCCTCACCACAACTGCACAATCCATCATAGGCCTTCTACTAATTGCATGCACCATCTCTACAACTCGGAAAATTATACAACTGATAGTACACTGTCCCTGAACTTTAATCTCCACTGGGTCTTTCTCTGAACTGACATGCATGAGTTATTTTTGAGTGAATTATCAGTTATCTCATTGATCACTACATGTGAATTAAATCCAATTTAATTCATTTGACCACTCACTAGTTCCTCCAATAGTTAGAACTAGTTTAATTGAATTTAACTCAGTTTATAAATTGAATTAAATAATTACAACTCAATAAGAACTCAACCTGGGCCCCTAAAATTTAGGGATCACTCTACATGACTCTAGATAGACTTCCAACTCGAATTTACTAAGCCAACTAAGCCAACTTAACTTAGTTAATTGCTACAAGCTTCTATGAGAATAGAATTACAATTTAATTCCCAAATTAATTTAAGGGCAAATTAAATTATGATTTTTTGTTGTTATTTTTAACAATATGTCCTTAATAAATAAGCAGAATATTGTTGTATGAGAGTGTTATCTCTCTCATCTTATCAATAAAATACAAATGAGAGACTGCAACATCTCAAACCGCTTTAAGAAGATGGGAACATTTGAGTGTAAGCTACAGGAAAATGATGATGAAATGGAAATTTTACAAGATAGACATGAGGATGATAATTCAAGTATAGCAGTAGATAAGACAACCCTTGGAATTGCAATTGCTACAATGAAGGCTACAAAAATTAAAGAGAAGCATGCAAGCCCAAAATGAATGGAGGTAAAGCAAATGAACTCACATCAAGGCAAAGAGATGGGGGAAACATCAGTGTAAGATTACTAGGAAGCATGAATATTGATGCAAATATTAAAGATAAGCCCATTGTAGTTGGTAAATTGGAAGAAGATCATTGGAACGTATGAATTATCAGTTGTAAGTAAAGTGGATGGTGAAATTCAATTGGCAATAAAAGAAAAATGAGAGTTGTAAATAAGGAGAAGCATCAGTTCAAGGAGAGAGTCCCTTTGATATTAAAAGAGTTAAGATCTAGACAAAAGGAAGCATAATCCCAAGGGGATCGGTTCTAAAAAGTAGAAGTGAAAAGAAGTTAAAGCACAAGGGGAATAGTCTACAAAGTAGAGCTATAGAAGAGGAAACGATGCATGCAAGAACATATAGGTACAACCTTGATAGGAGGAGCCTAGTTGTAGGCAAAGGAGAAGTGAGAAATCAGAGGAAGTAATTATTTTACTGTTAAGATTTCAAGGAGAGAAATTTCAACTATAAGTAAAAACAACCTTTTTACATCCATAAAGGGGGAGAATACATAGACGTGAGGAGAGATAGTAGACAAAGAGAGAAGTTACATTTACTAAGAGAAGTTGCAGATAGAGCAAGAGTTGCAACCATTGAAAGAAGTTGCAAATAAAGGTAGATTTGCAGACGCTAATAAAAGTTGTAGAAAAAAAAGTTATAGATATGGAGAAACACAAGTTCATAGAGAGCATCCCTTTACCATTAATGTCAAAGGGGGAGAAGTTTTAGGCACAAGGAGAATATCATATAGGGGTCCAATTATATAGTATTATCGCAAAATTGACTAAAGGTTTCCATCAATGACAAAGTTGGAAATTGTTGGAAGTATTATTTTCATTGATGTCAAATACAAGTGGAGGCTACTTATGTCCAAGATAAATATTGGAAAATGAAGGTTGTTGGAACAAATGTTTTTGGACTTTTGATGCCCCATTTGGATACCATATATTTGAAGGAATTTTAACTCCAATTACATAGCTCAAAATGGGAGCATAGTATATATGGTTGGAAATCTTATTCTAAGACCTTTCCAATGGTATATGGGACTCCCTCTAATTCCATAGGAGCGAGGAGATATAAAATATTTTGTCATGATGACCCATCCAAAGTACAAGCAAGCCAACCAAACCAATTTTACAAGTCATCCACATAAGTGAACATACAAACATTATAAATAAAGGGCATATGAGTTCATTTTAACATCAATTCATTGAAGAACATATATGAGGTAACAAGAGGAGTTGAGCAATAACTTTTGGGGTGATTCATGGTGTCTAAAGTTGGAAGAAAAAAATGTGATTTATGGAGTTAACGAGTCATATTTTCATTTTCACTTTATATTTTCATATGCGATGTTTTAGACCATGAAATTTGGAGGATACATATAGAATATCTTCATGTACATGCGGTTCAAATTTTTGACCTTGATTCTCTATAATTTTGTACACATGGTTGAAGGAAGTTAGGCTTCTTGACTACTCCATAAATCTTCTTCAAACAAGTCCGCTTGGTATTGTTGCTATAACTTTATTTTTATGATGTTTCAGAATATAAGCATTGGAGGAGATAGAAGAGATATATCAAGGTATTTGTGGTAGAAATTTTAGACCTTGATTCACTACAATTTCAGAGATATAGTTTGAGGAAGTTAGTGTTCCTAAATGCTCATGAAACATGCTTCAAACATGTTAGCTTGTTATTTTTCTATAACTCTTTCTTTTTGAGATGTTTCAAACTTTGAAATTTAGATGAGATAGAGAAGAGATCTCTAGGTACCTATAGTAGAAATTTTAGAATTATATTTACAAAATTGAATATGTGGCATGTTATGAAAATTTGTTCTTGAGAATAAGCCAAAAGAAACATGTTTTGGAAGAAGTAGACTTGGTGAAGGAAGAAGTAACAAGTAGACCTAGTGAAGGTAGAAGCAATTAATAGAGTTGGTGAAGATGGGAGTAGAAAGCAGACTTGGTGAAAGTAGAAGCAACTAAGAGACAATGTGAAGAGGTGAGAAACTAGGTTGGTTCCTACAAATATTTGCAGCAATGGGGATTGGTCTCTTTTGTAGGTTGGTGCCTATAAATCAACAAAGGGGATTGGTGCCTCCTATATGTTGGTACCTACAAAGTAGCAGAGGGGATTGGTGTCTCATGTAGGTTGGTGCCTAAAAAATAGAAGAGGGGATTGAAGTCTCATGTATGTTGGTTCCCACAAAGCCACAAAGGGGATTGGTGTCTCGTGTAGGTTGGTACCTACAAATAAATAGAGGGGATTGGTGTCTCATGTAGGTTGGTGCCTACAAAAAAGCGAAGGGGATTGGTGTCTCTTGTAGTTTGGTGCCTACAAATTGATGTAATAGTAGGTTGGCGTAGAAATTATGATGTGTAGATTCAAAATTGGTCATGAAATTTTCTAAATCACAAGTCTTGAAGCTACTCTACTGATATGTGGAAGTTAATTCACCGTCTAAAACAAGAATCATAGACATGCAAAACGAAACATCACACATGCATAGAGATTTATCTAGGGGAAAGCAACTACTGAAAACCCCTTACTATTTGTATTGCATTAATAAAAGAATATGGATGATTACAATATGCTTGCTCAAGCTTGAGCACAAATTGCACCTTTATCTTCTATACTCTACTTGACTGATTGAACCTAGCCAACACTTAGACAATTTCAAGCCTTCCCAAACTCCTAATTCCTTGTGTTGTTCCTTGAGTAATTAGGCCAATATTTATTAGGAATTTTCCTCCATTAGATTTCACAATTCCTTTATGTCAATTCTCTGACTACATGCACCACTTGTTCAACTTGGAGTAGTTTACAATTTATAGTACATTTCCCTTGAACTTCAATCTCAAATGGGTAACTATAATTCTCTCCATGCATGAATTAACTTAGGTTGATTGATCAATTAACTGGTTAATCATTGAAGACACACCCCACTACTCTAGTTCCTCCAATAGTTAGAACTAGTTTAACTGACCACAACTCAATTGAACTAAATTAAATTGTTACAACTGAAATTAACTCAACCTAGGCTCCTAAAATTTAGGAATCAATGCACACAATTGAATTTCATGCCCCTAACTCGAATTAACTAAGCTAATTGAGAGATAACAACCATGTCACCTCAGTTAACTCATCAAAGTTGTATGTTGATATGGAATTTCAAATTTCCTCAATTCAATTAAGGAAAAAATAAAATTAAGACTTTTCTTGCTACATTTTCAACACTCCCTCTCAACAAGAAATGGATTCTCAACTAACCCGATCTAGCACCTTTGGAATGTACTGCATGTAACACCTCTCACTATTATTTTTGCTCCTACAACACCTTCAACTGAGAAACATCCAAAAAAAGATTGATTCAACTGTGTATATAACTGTCTCTTGGGAAAAATGTGTTGTCGCTGACTTTGTTACGGATCCTCCTACTCTGCTGTCAAAATTGCTATGCACTCCTCCATATATGACTAACATTGATCCTCTTGCTACTGAATATTGTGGGTCCCTATAGCAAGGTAATGATCCATGAGGAGAACACCTTAATGGACCATGCCCAAATCTTTGCAACTCTTGGGACTAGGGATCTACATCGCCCCACCTCACCGCTAGAGGTATGGTTGCATGCATGGAGAAATTAGATCTACTCATATTATTGTTATTGCTGCTCTGTTGTTGCTTCTGCATTGCTACTGCAAACTACTGCAATAATGAGTCTAATCTCCCCAGATCCTGAATTATTAGCTTCCATAGGGCTTCTCCCTCTGAAACTAGACTCCCTCTGAGTTTCAATCTCCCTGTGGGAAATCTCATTGCTCCTCAATCTACTAATATGAATTATCACAACTCCTTTTGTGTCACTAAACATTGGTTCATTGATCTTCCCACTAGCAACCTTCTAGCTCCATTAAGAATTTTGCACATAGGTTCTTATCGATCTACCCTAAACTAGGGCTCCATAACTCTACCTCCTAAAAGATCATTAGTTCTTTAATGATCATTGTACATGAGGAATTCAAGGACTAGTTCTATTGTGAATCATGCTCCGATACCATGTAGAAATTTCTACAATTCTAGCTCTGATACCATGTAGAAATTATGATGTGTAGATTCAAAATTGCTTATGAAATTTGCTAAATCACAAGACTTGAAGCTACTTTACTGATTTGCGAAAGTTAATTCACCATCTAAAACAAGAATCATAGACATGAAAAAGGAAACATCACACATGCACATATATTTATCTAGGGGAAAGAAACTGCTCAAAACCCCTTACTATCTATATTGCATTATTCAAAGAATATAGATGATTACAATATGCTTGCTCAAGCTTGAGCACAACCTGCACCTTTATCTTCTATCCTCTGCTTGACTGACTGAACTTGGCCAACAATTAACCAATTTCAAGCCTTCCCAAGCTCCTAATTCCTTTCGTTGTTCCTTGAGGAATTAGGCCCCTATTTAATAGGAATTTTCCTCCATTGGATTGCGCAATTCCTTTAGGTCAATTCTCTGACTGCATGCACCACCTGTACAACTTGGAATAGTTTACAACTTATAGTACACTACCCTTGAACTCCAATCTCAACTGGGTAACTCAAATTATCTTCATGCATGAGTTGATTTAGGTTGATTGGTCGATTTAACTAGTTGATCACTAAAGTCACACCCCACTACTTGACCTTCCACTTGTTCCCCCAACAGTTAGAACTAGTTTAACTGACCATAACTCAATTTAGCTGAATTAAATTGTTACAACTGAAATTAACTCAACCTAGGCTCCTAAAATTTAGTAATCATTGCACACAACTGAAGTTCATGCTCCTAGCTCGAATTAACTAAGCTAATTGAGTGATAACAACCATGTCACCTCAGTTAACTCATCAAAGTTGTTTGTTGATATGGAATTTCAAATTTCCTCAATTTAGTTAAGATAAAAACAAATTAAAGAATTTTCTTGCTGCATTTTCAACAGTTGGTGCCTACAATATCTTTCATATCATGTGGTGTCTATGATGAAGAAGGTTCCCACATGGGACAGTCTCGAGTGAAGGTTCATGTGTGGACCCGATTAGTGTTCGTTATGTCAAAATAATGGGGAAAGTGTTGTTCATCTATTTGTGGCTTTCCCTTTTTGTCAATAGGTGTGGAATGTATGTAGTGCTACTCTGAGACACTTTATTCCTTGGGAAGGGATGGATCTGTAGGTTTCCTGGATAACTTGGTGTACCAAACCCAACCATCGTCTGTTCAAATCTCTTACCCCCATTGTTTGTAGGTGGGTATGGTTGGCCAGGAACAAGGTGGTTTTCTATGACAAGATTTTGGTCCTTATGTACACTGCAGATGAGGTATTGGCCATTTTATGTCACTACTCTCAAGGAAAAGGTATTGCAACCCCTAGAGCAATTATTCTTGAAAGCATTGATACTTCTAAGTTGTGGGCATTTTTATATGGTGCCTCTATCAACAATGGTGAGAATAGTGGAGGGGAATTATCTCATTCCTTTCTCCAAATCACAGTTTCAAATTCAAAATGGGGTTGGGACCTGGGACAAATAATCAAGTAGAATTTGTAACCTGCAAAAGATTTCTTTGTTTGCCAAAGAGAATGGTTGCACTCAGTTACACATATTCGAGGACTCATTGTTATCTATTAATTGGCTCAATAACACTAATGTTTATAAGAGCATCTATTTATTACCTATTCTAGAGGATATCAAGTGTATTATTGATACCTTCATATTGTTTTCATGCTCACATATCTACAGAGAAAGGAATCATGCAACAAACAACTTCTCAAAAGATGGTCTCCTTTTGGAAAAGAATATTTGGGCTATAATTGAATAAGTTAATGACCAATCATGTGGATACCTTCATCGTCCGTTTAGGTATCCAATATGGGCACCAAATGCAAACTCATATTATTTACAAATGGATCAACATATATTTATTTTATATCTATTTTGGCTTTGTTTACAACTCTTGTTTTAGCTTTAATTGTATTGTTGACATTCATAGACTGCCCTTTTATTTTGTATGCATATGGACTACTATGTTTTTCGTCTGATATTTATTTTTATTACTTGCTCTAAGTGGTGTAAAAGTCTACTAGATTGGGACGACTACGTACTTTTTTTATACTCTACCAATCCCCCTTTTTTTTGCTCACTCATGGACATATTGACTTTTATGCCCGATTTCTGAATTTTACCAACAATTTTTGGCGGTGTAGTATTTCTTTATTTTTAGGTTTTGTGGATGACAAAATGTATAGTCTTTTTTTATCAGTTTTATCCTCAAGTGAGTGTTAATGTAAAGTTGCTTGATTGGGATAATACATGAATACACTCTTGAAGTGTATATGCATAATGTAAATTCATCATTTTAATATGAATGAATTTACAGGTCTTTTTCTTCGGGAAAAAAATAAATAAATAAATAATACTAATAATAAATAAATAAATAAAGTTTTGTGATTTTTACTTGTAAAGTTTCCATGTATATTTTATGTTACTTGTTCAATTTATGAGATTGATGTTTATGGTGTTTGAATGGAATTAAATAAGTAAAATTTTCATCTATACTGATTCACCCCCGCTCCACCGCCCCCCCTCCCTCCCCCCAATGTATAATTGTGAATTCCAACACAAATAAACTCTCAGTCAGGTTTTCAGAAATTCTTTTGTATTTACTAGCTAAAACAAAGTCTCTATCTCGTCATATAGGATTAAGGTTTGAATCATTGCTTCGAAGAATAGTTTGGTTAGTTGTAGTTCTAGTATTGAACTTGCAAGAGGATATTACCTTCATTCCTCAAACTGTGGATATCTTATTCTAGGGTATTATAGGGGCAATTTTTATCTAAATTGTTTTTCTTATAAGAAGTAGAATTAATAGGCATAAAATATAAATTGTTGTATAAATCATCTTAACATTTATGTTTGACATTTCAATCAAAATGTATTGATTGAGAAAGTCTATATTTTGAAGCCAAATGTGAAGAAAAACAATTTATTTATTTATTTTTATTTATTTTATAACAAATTATATCTCCTATCCCTTTACAATAAGATTCGTTTCTCCATAGCACAATTGGCATTTGCCATGATATAAAGTCTTTGGCTGGGATTTTTTGGATCGCGTGAGCTTTGGAGCAGCCATGAAACCCTAGCTGCGCCCCGGCGCCTCCGCGCCCTTGCTGCTTTGTGCCCTTGCTACTGTGCGGCATGTGGCTTTGGCCCTCTACCCTCCTTCTCAGTGTTCCTTCTTGAGCTTCTGCGGTTCACAACGCCCGTCTTCTGCTGGGTGGGACGTTTAAGCTGAGCTCGCCCTCATGGAGGTCCCGAGCTCGCCCCAGGCAAGCCTACCCTCATATGCCGAAGCTTTCACTCGACTCTTGGCCAACTTGCCACAGAAGAAGAAGAGCGAAGCAACCAAGTTTGTCAAGAGGCTGGAAGACATTCTTGAAATCTCCCTGCCACCAGAGACCCCGATTCAAGTTGCCCTCTCCTTAGCTGAGCGGGCTCTTGTTGGCCAGTTCACCGGTCTATGGCCTTCCCCTAAGACCACTGAGTCCTAGGTAAAGAGAAACTGGGCTCCTTTGATCAAGAGTAGCGTCACCTCTTACTTCTTAGGACAAGGGTATTTCATTTTCGAACTCACCTCACAGGAGGACAAGGATCTGATCTTCCAGAATGACCCCTATTTCATGGGCCCCCAGGGCTTGTATCTCAACAAATGGACGCCGAATTTCGACCCTGCAGTCGATGTCCCTTCGGCTGTCCCTGTTTGGGTCAGACTTCCTAATCTTCCAGTCCATTGTTGGAACTGGGACTCATTGAAACACATCGGAAATGCCCTTGGTAAATTCATAGATAGGGCAAACAACAAAGATCAATATGATTGTGCTCGTATCTGCGTAGAAGTAGACCTAGAGGTGGGTCTCCCGGAAGCCATCAAAATCAAAGTAGGAAGCTGGTCCCATCTGCAGAAGCTGGACTACAAACAACTGCCTTTCAAATGCTGAAAATGCCATGTCTACGACCACTTCGCCAGAGGTTGTCCAACCAATGTGGAACCAAAAAAGGGTAAAGAAGAAACTTGGAACCAAGTCAAGCGCGCCAGGAAAACCCAAAAGCAGGCTGGTCCAAATGGAAGAGGTCCTCAAGCCCCCCTTCAGCAACCCCCTCCCAGAAAGGATCAAGAAAACAAATTTGCCCCTCTAAGCTCGCAAATAGAGGAAACTCAGGAACCAGAAAACCAAAAATCAACCCCTCCTTCCAAAGACACCCCCAAAGGTTCTGGAAATGGAGTTGATCAAGTTGGAAGTGGTGTTCTAGCAACAGAGGCAATGGCTGAAAGTGGTGTTCCAGCAATAGATTTGGCAATAGCTGAGAGCTCCAAAGGAAACACTATCACAGCAGAGGAAGAGAAGCATGAATCAGAGTGCTCAGAGGAATAAGGGGAAATAGGAGAACCCCAAGCTTCGATAAGGAGATCCACAAGAGTCCGCAAATCTGATTGGGAAAAAAGAGAGCAGGAAACTTTTAAGTATAAACTTCTAGGCAGCCAGCCAACCCTTGAGAAGCTCCTAGCATTAAAAGCAAAGATGGTGAGAAACTAGCCCCAAGGCTCCAAGGGAGCCAACCAGAAATTCAAATGATGAAGATAGTCTCCTGGAACTGTAGAGGTATGGGGAGAAAAATCAAAGAAGAAGCCACCAGAAGTTTAATAGGAACAGAAACTCCTGACATACTTCTCATCCAGGAGACCAAACTGGAAGAATTCGTCTTCCTTCAAGCAAGTAAGAAACTTTGGAGCAATGTGAGGCGAAAGCTATCTCAGCTTGAGGGGCTTCTGGAGGGTTAGCCACTCTTTGGAATGCTAGCAAATTCTCATTCGTTTCTGAGACCCTCAATACTCACTGGTTGCTCTTAAAATTGCAGCACTTAGACTCAAAAGAGATTATCAACCTCTTCAACGTGTACATCCCTGTGAACGCTATGTAAAAAAAGGCCTGTTGGGACTCCATAAGAACCCAAGCAGATCTAGTTAACCTGGAGAATATCATCATAGCAAGAGATCTCAATCTTACTCTCTTATTAGCAAACAAGAGAGGAGGCAGCATTGTTCGAGATCCAACAAGGGAATGGGCAGAGGATCTTATGCAGGACAGGGATCTCCTGGACATCAAGCCAATCTCTGGTAAGTACACTTGGACTAACAAAAGAATTGGCCCTGGTCATATTGTTGCTAGATTGGATAGATTCTTAATTCAAAGCTCTTTTCTTCTGCTTGGGTTAGAGGCTAGAGTTCATATTCTCCCTTGCAACACTTCAGACCATAAACCCATCAAGCTGGAACTGGTGTCTCAGCTTGACCTAGGTCCAATCCCCTTCAGATTCAGCCCGCTCTGGACTAATGAATCAGACTTCATGCATTTAGTTAAGGACATCTAGATGCAGCCGGTAAAAGGCTCCCCCTTTTTTGTCTGGGAGGAGAAGCTCAGAAGAGTGAAAAGGGCTTTAAAAATCTGGGTTAAAACTCTGCCCAATCAAGCAAATGAAAGAAAAAATATTCAACGCAGTTTGGAAAATCACCACCTCCATGTTGAAACAGCTGATATAACTAAAGAATTTCTAGACAAAGAAGCCCAACTCCAGCAAAACTTCCACAAGGCTTGTCTAGCAGAAGAAGAGTACTGGAGAATTAAGTCACGCAGTCTTTGGCTTAAATCAAGGGAGAGGAACTCTTCCTTCTTCCATAAACAAGCTCAGGCAAGGAAATGTACCAATGCCATTTCCGAAATCAAAGATGGCACTATTACTCATAAAGACAATGCAAGCATAAAAAAAGCTGCCTCTCTTCACTTTCAAAGCCTGTGCAACGAAGATAAAAATCTGGACCAAAGCTCTGACCTGATTGACGTGGTTCCCTCCTTGATTACTGTTGAAATGAATCACCTTCTTGAAGCTAAAGTGACTAAGAATGAAGTCAAGGATGCCCTCTTCGCCATGGACCTAGACAAAGCCCCTGGACTGGATGGATTTACAGCCAGATTCCTCCAATCTTGCTGGCAGATTGTGGAAAAAGACCTATACAAAATGGTTATCAAGTCCCAAGCTTGCCAGAAAATCGGAGGTAGCACGAACTCTGCTTTTCTTGCTCTCATCCCCAAAGAGAAAGGAGCCAACACGTTCAACAGGTTTCGTCCGATATTGCTATGTAACATTGGTTATAAACTGATTACTAAAGTTATTTCTAATAGGCTTAAGCTCATCCTCCCCAAAGTCATTCCGGAAAACCAAGGAGGATTCATTCAAGGGAGACATATAGTGGACAACTACTTGCTAGTCCAAGAGGCAATCCACTCAAGTATGAGTCGCAAGGAAAAAGGTATGGTTGTCAAGCTTGATTTAGCAAATGATTTTGATAGAGTCAAGCACAGTTTTCTGCTGAAAGTCTTACATAAATTTGGATTTGGGGAGAACTTTATAAATTGGATTCAAGCCTGCATTTCGGAGCCTTGGATCGCTCCTTTAGTAAACGGCGGAGCTATTGACTTTTTCAAAGCCACGAGAGGGCTCAGGCAGGGGTGCCCACTCTCACCCCTTCTGTTTGTTCTTCAAGCCTCTGTCCTAATCTTCTATTTAGACAAAAAAATGATGGATCAGAAAATTGTTGGGCTATGTATAGCAAGAGGTGTTAAAAACATCAACCATGCCCTCTTTGCGGATGACACCTTGATATTGGGAGCTGCCTCTATGCTCATAGCCTCCAGTTTTAAAGGAGTCCTGGATGAGTTTTGTCTGCTTTAGGGAAGCAGTTTAAACAATGGCAAATGCCATATCTATTGCTGGAACACCACTTCCAGCATGCTCAATTCCATTTCCAGAACCCTTGGTTTCACAGCCTCCTCAAACTGGACTTCCTTCAAGTATTTGGGCCTTCCTTTTTTTCTTAAAAGAGCCTTCAGCAGAGACTGGCTTCCCCAACTGGAGAAATTCAAGAACAAGTTGCTTGCCTGGGGCTTTTCCTGGCTCAACATTGTTGGTAAGTCTGTCCTTATTAAATCTGTGCTTAATAGTCTTCCCTTATTTCAATTTTTTGTTCTTCTTGCTCCCTCCGGGATTCTTCGAAAAATGGAGGAGATTATTCGGAAATTTTTTTGGAAGGGGGGCAAGCAAAATGAGAAAAAGTTTTCTTTAGTCAGCTGGGATTCCATCTCCAAACCTCTCTTGGAAGGAGGCTTGAACTTCAAAAATCTTGGATACCAAAATATCGCCATGGGAGCTAAGCTCATTTGGAGAATTATTGCTCCTAACCCTGGCTGGGCTCATATAGCTCTTTGGAAAAAATATTTTAAGGGCAAGCGTTCCCGCTATCTAGACCATCCTCTGCTGCTCCAGAATTCACCCTTCCAGAAGCTCTGTTCAAAAGCCTGTCAGCTTATAAATACCCATGCCTTCTGGGTCCCTGGCAATGGAAAAAGGATCAACCTTTGGATAGACAAAATTATGAACAATGAGCTGCTGGGAGACTGCCCCTCTCTCCATACGTTGCACAGTTGGATGAACAATGTTGGATTACGTTCCCTGTGGGATATCTCAGCCTGGCAGGATTCACGCTGGGCTAGCTGAAAAATTGAAATGCCCCCAGATTTGGCCATAGAACGTGAGGAACTGCTCTCCAAGCTTCACGGATTGACCGCAACGCGGATGCGAAGCAGGGTTTCTAGAGGTTGGGGTGTGCAGGTTGGTGGTTATTCCGTTACTCAAGGATACGCCAAGCTCTGCGAGTGCCCCCATGTGGCCAGGAATCCAGAGCCTTGGAAAGGGATTTGGTACCACCCCTCTCTGCCTAAAATTGATTTTTTCAATTGGCTGTTATGCCCTTCAAGGTGCAGACTTTGCAAGGTAAATCAGGAAAGCATTTCTCATTTGATGCTAGAATGTTCCTTCACTTTGCAGATCTGGTCCACGTTGCTGAATACTTTGAGTGCCAGCTTTGAGTTGCCTTCCTCCACTGCTGATTTTTTTGACAAATGGCTGCAAAGGTACCCTGGTCCTCCTCCAAAAACTAAAATTATCAGAGCTGCTTGGTTTATCCTCCCTAAAATTACCTGCTGGCAGATCTGGTTTGAGCGAAACAAAAGGATTTTCAAAAATTGTGACCAAGACATCAAGATAGTGGTAGTTAAAATTAAATGTCAGTTAAAAGAGTGCCTGAGAGACCACAAAGATGATTTAAATCTCTCTTAGCAAGATAAAAATTGGGGCTCTTCGCTCGATCTATAGTTCCAAAATTTGGGAAAGAGCATCTCCTTCCCAAAAGCTTGGAAAATAAGGGCTAAAACAAACAAGCTCCAGGGATGGATTGCAAACCATCAGAGGCACTCTCTATTTTTTGATGGGGCTGCTAAGGGCAATCCTGGAAGAGCTGGTGCTGGAGGAGTTATTTTTAACCCAGCTGGATCTAGGATTTACAGTTTCGCCTGGGGCTTGGGCATCGCTTCCAGCATCCAAGCAGAGGCTTTGGCTCTTTATCAAGCACTCAAGATGCTGAAAGTGCTGAACATCAGGGAGGTTAATGTTATTGAAGACTCTCAGGTTATAATTAATACTATGCTGACTCGTTCTAAGCCAAAGGACCTAAGGCTAGCAACGCTGATTCACACAATTTCAGACCTTGGTGATTCTTTCCAGAATTTAAAATTCTATCATGTGTTGAGAGCCAATAATAAAGAGGCAGACACTGAAGCTAACAAAGTAGCCCTTATTACGGCTGGTGCTCTGCTAAGAGGCAGTCAGGAAATATGGGAACCAATCCCTTAATTTAGAACATTGTCATGTTTTATTGCTTTTCGTTAAATCAGTTTGTTTGTACCCACAAGCTTGGGAAAATCTCTGAAATTGATCACATAGTTGCAACTAAGAAAATATGTGAGCTAATCATAAAAGCCACGGTCTTGCAAGGCTGCTCGACACTTATCGTTTTAGTCTCACCCTTTGTAATCTGCTCTTTGGCATTAATGCCAAGATTCTAATATATCCACTACCCGTTTTTGTAAAAAAAAAAAAAAAAAAATTCGTTGCTCCATGCAAAAGGTTCTCCAAATCAAATTTTACAAAACCATTAAATCATCAAATGAAAAATAAAAAAAACTCATAATTGTGAATGTAAACGTGTCACTCACGCCAAAAATCATTGTAAATTTAATCAACAAATTTAAAAATATAATTGAATCATATAAAAAATGAATATTGAAGTTTGTACTCGTGCAATCTACAACTTAAAAATTACAAATTTATGATTCTCAATTCGATTCTAATGATATTTTGTATTTGACAATTGAATTTTTTCTCACCGTAATAGTGGATCTTGTTATTAAGCCTCTTTCTACTTATAATTATTTAGGTTAAATTGCACAACCATCCTATGAAACATACACAAACACAATAACCATCATTGTCATTTTCTAGTACTCCACAATTAGTATTTTCATACATCAAGAATTTAAAAGAACAATATTCCAATCTATACATATTTTATTCACATTCAAAGATTTTGAATTTGCAATCTACACTAATGGCGTTGATTGCCGAGAAAACTTAGCATACCTACAAGGTTGGTATTTGTTTTACTTGCTTTTAAAGATGTTGAATTTGAATCCCTCTTGCTGACAAGAGCGATCTCCCTAGATCCTAAAGAAAACTAGAAACAAACAGACAATTGAATAACTCTTTTCCTAAGCTTAATTCGTTTGAAATGTAAATACAAGAGAAGAAGAATAAGCCTCTTATCTATTTGTGAAATGCTTGATGAAGATCCCTATTCTGTTTCGATGCAGCTTCTTAATGATCAAAAAGACCTACAACCACAAACATAAGAAACATCAAAGGCTTATGCGACATAACAATTCAAACATGTTTAATCTAATGATCAAGGAGATCAGAAATTGGAATCATCTTAATGAATATCAAAAGATACATGAATCATTGATCATTTCAATAAGATAATACAATGGAAAAAAGGATTCATTTGTATTAATTTGGGGATAAAGAAGAGCCTTACAACCTCTGCCTTGATGTCATGAGGTTCCTCCCAAATGCCTCCAACCCTCTCCTTAGATGACGAGTCTTCCAATCTAAATCCAACAACATAAGTGTATCTTCTCTGAACTCCCTAATCCCTCTAACTTGTAGTCAATTTATAGACCAAGAGGAAGAAGTTTCAGATCCAAAAGAGAAGGATGAGATCCTCTAATTGGGGGATTAGAGTTCCTTGATGAGAGGGAATTAGCTCCATGATCTGAGGGGTATGGCTCGAATAGATATTACCTTAGAAGCTTTCAATTGAGATATATTCGCCCAACAATGCTTCTTGAATTCACTTTTTATTTTTACTTTTCTTTGAGTTGACTGCGTAGTCTATAGTGGAAGACGGAGCGCAGTTTTGCGCATATTTTAAGGATGGAAACTGCACATGTGTGGAAACTAACTAGGAAAAGCACGCAAGTCATACTTAACAATTCATAAAGCTTATTTTACCCAAAATTCACATCTTCTTCAAGGGTTTTTGATTGTTTGACTTCTAAGGGAGTGCAATGGAACATGTTTATGGATGGCGAGAGATCCATTTTACTAGTCAAGTGTCATGGTGACAAAATGACGTGTAACAATAACATGAACTTTGATAATGTTTTAGGCCCCCCTTCCCTTCATCTACTTGGTAGGGGTTGATGTATATGGTGCAAGTGTTGATACTACGCACTAACCTAGTATTGATGCGGTAGATACCATTGCACACGTGTTAGGCCATAGTGGAGGGCTTTAGGTAGGGCCTATACCTCATAACAAAGAAGCCATTAGGCATAAACTCAAATTTATAGTGGTCTACCATAATTTGAAATATACTTGCCACAAATAAGTGCGATAATACCGATAATGACATTATGTAAAATGTCACATATAATGTGAGTTCCTATATAATGCTCAGACTGATAAAGAATATATTCAAGATATATCTAGCTATAACATCAATATGATGTCAATGACATGCATTATATAAACAGGAAAGTATAATGCTAGTGTAGTGACATAATACACATCTCTCTCTCTCTCTCTCTCTCTCTCTCTCTCTCTCTCTTTATAAACAAAAGACAAGTATTTTAAATATGTACAAAAAAAACATTACGAATTTAAAGATTTGCAAGAAAACTCACCAAGCTAGCGCAGGCCAGGAATAAAGCCAAGGTTTCCTTTGAGACCATAGTCGAACTTGGTCATAGGGGGATTAGGTTGCCAATAAGATTAGAGTATAACCTAGTCATAGAGGGACGAGGTTGCAAGGTTTTAGATGGGCCAACGAGACGAGAACTATAGACGAACTCAACTATAGAGAAGGGAAAACATTGTCTGCAAAACAACACAACAATATTTGGCAAAGTGAAACTTGGTTGCGAAGAAGGAAAAATAATGGCAACATAATAACTTGAAAATGCTTAGTGGAGTCAGTCAAGGATAAATCTCATCTTTGATGGGACTAGAACCAAAGCTAAAATTGGTCATAAAGAAGGGATAACGGTACCCACAAAACAACATGACAATCCTTGGTGGAGTTTAACTCAATCACAAAGAAGAGAAAACAATGTGGCAATCCTTAGTAAAGACGAAATTGGTCATAGATAAGGGAAAACAATGCCATTGAAACAACATTACAATCCTTGACATAGTTGAACTTGGTCATAAAGAAGTGAAAACAATGTATACAAAACAAAACAACACCATAATACTCGATAGAACCAAACTTGTTCATAGAGAAGGGAAAACAATGCCCTTGAAACAACACCACAATCCTTGGTAAATTTGAACTTGGTTGTAAGGACATCTCTAACAACACATGAGCAAGAGTTGAATTTGGTCATAAAAGGGGGGAAATGATGTCCATGAAAAAAGGGGATGGTCCTTAATAGAGCTAGAGTTGAACTGTGTTTCATAGGGGGAACATGATGATATGAAATAGTGCGATGGGTGTTGTTCAATCAGAAACATGACCACAATCCTTGCCATGCCAGACTCAATTGTGGAGATGTCCCTAGTGAAACCATAGCCAAAGCTAAAGGGGATAAAAATACCCACAAAATAAGGGAATAGTCTTTGGTGGAGGCAGAGCCAAACTGAGTCATGGATGGTGGGGGGTGTAAGGATACAAAATAACACAAGCAACATTGTTTAATCAAGGTATCAAGTGTCTAGGCTAGTGAAGGGACGTGTGGATGACAATGAGGGGACTATAACATCATTTGAGGCATGTGGCAAATAGTTGATGGCCTTACAAGGATCATGCAAGAGTGATTATGAGTAGAAGTAGTGGGGAGGGGAAATGCCCTTAATGAGGGCCAATATGTGGGCCTATCTAGCATTCATAATCAATGAGTGTTATCCTTGATGCATATGTATCAAGACAAAACTTACGAAGAGTGGGTTTAATGCATCTATGTACACAAATTATTATCCAAGTGAGTATCTCATTCTTTCAGGGTATTTATTGAAGTTGAATTCTCATATCACAACTTTAAGTTCGGTGTTTTTTTTTGTTTGCTAGCGTGTCCATGACTTGCAATGCTAGCCTGTGATCTAAGAGACGATGACCTAAGGGTATCTAAGCTGTAAAAATCACTTGGGATTTGCACCTAGCCTGTGCCACACCAAACTTTAACATGGATAAATTATTTTGGTTCTCTTCTTAGTTTTGAACCTTGGCCGCCTTACAGGATGAACTCCTTGAAACCCAATTGTGATAGTGGGATTTGAAAACTTCAAGTTGTATATTAAACATATATTGATTGCACATTAATTTTGTTACACTTCTCTTATTAAATTCACCATGAATAAAGTCTTGGGTTACCATACTCTTTATCTAATATTAATAGCCATAGTATAAACATTTTACATTTTTTCTTTCTTTTTAAAGCCATTCAAAATAACATGAAGGGATGTTAGTTATTTAACTTGAAATTTAGTAAGAATAAGTTTGGATTGATGAAATTGTAAATATCAAATGTTCTCATTACACAGTTTGGTTGTAATAAGGGGTATGAAAAGGCACTAAATCCATTTTTACACTAAAAACAATAATTTTACAAAGAAAAACATTTTTTTGACAAAGATTGCATGCCCACTTTAGTGTGCTAAATTGGAAAAAATCAAATTCATAAATATTTAACCTCCTTCATATTTGAATCTATGGTATCAAATGAAACACTCATTCATACCTCTTTCCAATGCGAAAAATGACAACATGGGCCTAATGGTTAAGAGCATGTGTTTCCTCCTAAGAGGTCACAGGTTCAAAACCTGAGGGGGGTAGAGTATGTATGTCTTTGTAGACTCAATAGTGAAATTGCTACTCGGGGGTGGGTCCTTTGTCCCACAAACAAGGGGGTGTCATACACTAATTTGGTGTCTGACTTGGCCGTGACCTTAACATTGGATAATAATAATATTCATATCAATTCTCATACACTAATTTGGTGTCTGACTTGGCCGTGACCTTAACATTGGATAATAATAATATTCATATCAATTTGACTATCATTATGTGATTATTCGACATGTTAATACTCCCACATAAAAATGTTAGCACCTTTATATTCATATAATATTATGAGTTTGTTGGTTTTTTTTTATATTTTTTTTTTACATTTTAATCTTAATAAAGTACTAAGTATTGTTAATAATAATCTCACAAATTTAATCTTATAATTTGTGGTTGGCCGTGACCTTAACATTGGATAATAATAATATTCATATGAATTTGACTATCATTATGTCATTATTCAACATGTTAATACTCTCACATAAAAATGTTAGCACCTTTATATTCATATAATATTATGAGTTTGTTGGTATTTTTTTTTTTTACATTTTAATCTTAATAAAGTACTAAGTATTGTTAATAGTAATCTCAAAAATTTAATCTTATAATTTGTGGTTTCTCCACCAACAATGTACTCAATGTGGGTGGTTTAATTAATTTAATTAATCTTTAGGATTTAAAAATATTTGTAAACATCTCATCTTACTCTCAATTACTTCATTAATATCATATAATCCAATCAACCCATAAAATAACAAATATATCAAAGCAAAAATTTAAAACTACAATAATAAACTACATTGGATGATTCAAAAATTTTAGTATGATTATCACCGAAAACATATCTCAAAAACAAGTAACCAACCATTCACACAACCTAAACATCTTAAATTTAAGCCAAAAACAACTAGTTTTTATCGCAGTAGTCTATAACGCGACTTTTTGAAAGCCTTTCCGGCAGATTTTTCCGGTCAAAATCCGGCAGCAATTCATTGAAATCCCAAGTTTGATAGCTAGTTTCTGCACAATCGATGGCTCCCAGGGGTTTTTCAGGGCGGTGAATCCAAATATGCAGTTAAAAAACCATTTTAACTCCTAAAAATCAAGATTTAACCTCATTTCGTTTTAACTCCTAAAAATCAAGATTTAACCTCATTTCTTTTGCCCGATTCCGTCACCGGAATCTCCAAAAAGTCGCATTATAGACAACTCCGTTTTTATCCCTAATCTCCCTCTCCTACTTCACCTTAATTTAATTTGCAATGTGCACTGAGGGTTTCTCATGAAGCTTTTTAAGTAAATATTTTAGAAAAAACATGTAAGAGGGTTATTCATGAAGCTTTTTTAAATAAATATTTTAGAAAAGCCTACAAATAAATTAATTCTCATGGTCAGATCTGTGTAAGAAAGCTTTGCGAATATGGGAAAGCCGTTTAAGAAAGACATTATATTTGAAGATGTCCAACTTTACGGTTAAAATAAACTCTCCAGGCCGGTAATTTTCACAATTCGTAGGGTATTAATCAAATCATTTGGATGCAGGCAGCGCGGAAAGGAGAGTTACAATTATGAAATGCTGTGGCAGTTGTAAGGCGTACCTGTGAGGCGGCGCTGGCATTCCCTCAGGTGGTGATAATTGTTGGTAGTTTCTTTATGTTTGGGGAAAATTGACGGTTCCGCGGAGAAGTGTTCAATCATGACTACCCCACAACACCGCTGTGTTTTCGGTAAGTTACACTCTCTCCCTCCTCTTCTTTTTCATTATAAATCCAATTTAAATTCAGTCTTCTGTTTTCATTGTCAAATCTCGTTTTAAATTGAACCGTGGGAAGATACAAATCCCAAAGCCTCACGGGCCAGAGAGTTTTGAATAACAATGTCTGCTCCATTATACGATGGGCCTTGGTTAGTCCTCATCTTTAGTTCATTTGCATTTGTTTGCATTCAAAAACTTCATTTGCAACTTGTTCTGAACACACCCTTCCTCAGCCAAAGCCATTATTTTACCTGTAGCAGCGAATTAAAATTCCATCCTTGAAATGGCATTCCTTCCACGTTTCCTAAAATTTAATGAATAATCACCTATCTTAAGCATATACTTTCTTTCAGGATGATTCTTTGCGGAATCAGAGAAACCGCAGAGATTCAACTCTGTATTGGGATAAACCATAAATCTTTTAGAGTTCGGTTAGATAACACTAGGAAATGAGAATCTTGCCATAGCTTTCGGGATTCGACCCTTTTGCACTAGGACATCCCTACCAATTTCTCTCGCCTTCATGTTAGTGGATGCTCAGCCATGTGGCAATTAGCAGTGCAAGGCTATGAGCATTACCACCGAATAAAATTTGCTTCGGGTGCAAATGCTTTGAGAAACACGCAGGGAAGAGCCACAGCACATAGAGCGGCCTTCCTTTGGCTTAACTGCCTGAACCGAGGGTTAACTATTATGCTTAAATTACTCGGGACTTGCGTCAGGCATCATCCCTTTGAAGCTCATGCCATTCAAGTGGGAAAGACCACAGGGGTAGTGGAAACACTGTTTTATGGCTTGGTATTTAATTCAATCTAACGAATGAATTAATGCCCTGTTGGCATGTTGCAGCACAATCTGATGATTATCAGCTCTAAGTACAGTTGAACAAAGTCACATCTTTTCGCCAAAGAGACAATGTAGCTGGTACTTATGCTCCTCAATGGATTTCAACCATCTTGCACCACTCTATAGTCGACAACCTAGGATTTTACATGGTGTTAGGGCGCATTTGTCCACAACCCACGTTTTGACTCTGTGGTAGGGTACATTTGCCATGTATGATAGATGACAGTCATCTACCATGTTATTTTCTTTGCAGACGAAAGTGTGATTTCAAATTTCCTCTTTCCATAAATCCCTACTTCCGAAGCCCCAGAGTGCGGGAATTCAACATCTTTTGAAGATTTATTGTGTGTCCCCTCCCTGCCACCTATGGATATCTTGAATCTTCCATCCTTAGTAACAATCCTTGCTATAATCCCATTGTGTATGCATAATTAGACCATGTGATATACCATAGGCGGAAAATGAATATAGGGATGTAGGCTTGTGGACACGTAGCTATGGTCCCTGGATGTTGGGACATCACTAAAGATATCCCTTGTTGTCCTTTGTTTGTCCCTGATACTTGGGGACTTCACTGGGATGTCCTGTGTAGAAATGGGATGTAACCAATACTTAGGGATTACTCAAAGATGCCATGTATAGGACATTCAAAATAGAAACACAAAAAAAGTAGGAAAAAAAACCAGGCGAGGGCCCAATCACCTTCCCTTTGCTTGTTATTCTTTATATAACTCTCACAAACCTAAACTTTGTTGTTTCTCACGTACAGCACACTAGTTTGAGCATGTTAAGGAGGTTGCAGCGTTGCAGTTGGATTTTTGTGTACTATATTTTCAAGACAAGTTTGTACAATAAGGATTTTCTATTGTATTCCAAATTTTCAGTTCCAACAAACATTCATTTAGTGAAAAACTGGAAAAGAATCAATAGACTATCGTTTCTTTGGCTGAAAAAAGTAGAACATTAGTTAGATTGAACTAATGATTGAATATCTTCACATTTCCATGGGTGACACTCATAGTTTCCCATAGTACATAGATGCAAAAGGATAAAGCAGATGTTGCTTGGGCATGGCCCCAGGCCAACGACATGGATTGGGGTCCCGTTTATCTCTGAAGTAATGATGCATGAGTCAAAATATTGTTTTCAGATGATTTTGGAAGATATGACTGAGAGTTCCAAGTGACAATGATGGACCCATGTTAATAGATGGGCTGGGAGGTGATTTGGAAGTGGGAGGGTTTTGTTCTATTCTTCTTTTTCTATGACAATTTGGATTCTTACTAATTAAATGACATTGGATGTAATTATATGATGTATCGTTGTATTTCATTTTTCTTTTGGCATTGAGGCCTTATTGAGAAATACAGAAATTCTTCTATTCTAAATACCAATTTCCTTATCTTCCTTTCTGACATTCTTTGAGCTTGAGAGGGCTTCTCCACATCAAGGTCGTTAGAGTGCGGAGCGGAGTAGGAGTGTTTTAGGGAGTGGGAGCATCATTTTCCAAAAAATCTCAGGAGTAGAGCATCCCAGGAGTGTTTGTTTTATATATATGTAGCTCATTTAGATTTAAAAAACATGCACAACGCCAAATTAGTTGCAAAGTACATGAAAACTTGCATATTTATACTTTAATGAAGGTAGAAATGACATACATAGTGTATGAATGAGTGATTAATCTTTCGAACATCAACCATATAGAATCTAGATTCTAGCAATCAATCAAACATACAAATTTTAAAGTTGTAAATTTGGCAACTAGGGCCAAACATCACCTTGAACAGCTTATATAAGGCAGCTGATATTTTTCTTGGATTCCTCTCTCCAAGAGGTGTAGAATTGATCTAAAGATCATTCCATTCTGACATGTACAAATGAAGTTATGGATTTATTTTGATTATGGACAAATTGTCAAGGTCGGCCAGCCATCAAATTAGCACCCTCAAGCCTTCATCGTTGCATATATAAATACAATGAGCCTCCTCCTCATTTTGGCATCTCACAATTAATTCTTCTCTCTCCTTCATTTTTTGGGTACGGATCTTCTGAGGCTTTTCTATCTCCACATGTGCGAAGAAGGGACTTTTTTGTTGTTGTCCCTGCGTTGACCAGCGTTGACTGAAAGTTGCAGGAAGCTGTTTTGATCAGCGTTGACCATCTTTGACCATGGTTTTGTGTGAGCAATTTCTTCTTGGGCAGGCCACAGTTTTGGGCACAAAATCCGAGGCTGTTTGACCTCTGTTTGACCAATGTTGACTGTCCTAGGGCTTGCTGCTGCATTGACTTTCATTGACCAGGTTTGACTGGATATTGTCGGACTGTTTTTGGGCTGATTTGACTTGCTGTTGGAGGTCGAGTTGACCAAGTTTGACTGAGTTGTTTTGGAGGTCAAAATCTGCCCTGTTGACCAGCGTTGACTTTCTAGTTAGGGCTTTCTGTTTCTGCAGTTTGACTAATCAGATTTCATTGTGATTGGGCAAGTGAATATTGTACATTGTACTCTCTCTCTCTGCTGAACTTTTGAAGAATTATAAGAAGAATTGATTAAGGGTTTTCCCACATTGGGGTATGTCCCTTGCTAGTGCCATATGTTGTGTCCTCTTGTGTTGGTTTGCCTTCTACTGTTAATGTTTATGTTCTATCTGGATTTTGCATTTTACTATCATGTTGATGTGATTGCTAAACTAAATATTGATATTGGGCTAATGAAGAAATTGAAGTAGAATTGCTCTAAGCATAAAACCTACCACTGTTATCTAAAATTAACATAAAGCCATATAATAAAAGTATACTATTAACTTGTGGAATAAAATAAGTTATGCTGGAATTATGATTATAGTGAGGGGGGGTGAATTATTATAATGGCCAATTTAAACAAATTCACAATTCATCATAAATGAAGAACATAACAATGCATCAACCATCACATCAACATATGAGAACACCAGACATATGTGGAAACCCTTGCAAGAGAACCACAATTCTTCTTATTTTCTTCTTCAATCTTTGATTACAATAATTTACTGGCACCAACCAAAAGTGGACACCTATCCCCTGAAATATGCAAGCACCAACTTGCTTTAGGCTACAACCTGATTGAGGCATCAACCTCAGAAATATGCAAATACCAATTTGCTGAAGGCGTCAAGCTGATTGAGGCACCAACCTCTGCCAATCATAGTGGACCTCCTTTTCATAACATTTTCACACATGGATCCACAAACCTTCAATTCAAACTTCCAAAAGCAAAAATTCACCCTTCTAATTTGATCTTAACTTACCCCGACAACAACAAATATTCTAATTCTGATTTTCAATGGCAACTTTAACTTCTAAATCTTCAATGCAACTTCATGGACACCCTTCGAGCTTGTCTTCTGGCCTCTTTTGTAATCACACGTCCTCTACATACTTCATTCCATGTAATTATTTCGCTTCCGTTGCAACTCTTAACCACAGTTCACCAAAACTTCTTCTTTTCTGGTCGCATCCCACACAACTCCAAAGTGTTCTGGCTTATTTATAGTTCCATAAAATGATCAACCATGGTAAGGCCAATAATTCACTGAACAATCTGCGTTATTATTTCATTTTTTTTTTGTTTTCTTTTGCTTGGACTTTGGTCGTGATGACTTGGATATAACTTGATTCCTTGGCTCTTTGGGGCTTAGATACAAAACCATATGATATGACTATATTCAACAAAACCTAGATCTGGAGCCTAGTGATCATTGCAAATTATGGTACACCTCGATTCTTTTCGACCTGGATTACATTGCAGCACCAAAAAATTCATTCTTTATTCCATAGGATCAGGAGCCGTGATGGAGAGCTACTTCTATGTCGACCTGTTGCTTCGTTGCTTGTCGGCTTGCTGCTTTGCCACTCATCGACCTTTATTTATGTCCTTTTTGCTTCGATTGCTGATGGCTGATAGGCCCTTTGGCGCTTGCCTGTCTAGCGCCTACAACCAAGGGCTATGACCTTGTTGAATTTTCTACAAAGTACACAGTAGAAAACAATTTTATGATCTGATAATCACTGCGTAATGATCTTCAATCAATTTATCTCATGCTATTGATATCATTGAGCAATTATACATAGAAAATATCAATAGTAAGTGTAGCAGAAATAGTAAAGATCATAGAAAGACAACCATGCACAATAGAGACAATATTTTTACCGTGGGAAACCCAACCTTGGGAAAAACCCGACAACTTTTCTTTAGGAGAAATTATTCTTTAGCAAGGTTTACAAATCCAATTTGTCTAGAAATTTGTGCCAAAATCCAAGTAAAAAATACTAGTCAAATTTGGTCAAATTCCAGCAAATAAACATTGGTCATGTTATCACTCAAACCAACAAGGGACCTAAAGGGGGGTCCCTAATGGGGCAACTGCTAGGTTAAGGGCAACGGTGGAGGCTTAGCCTACTGTCACCACAGCTAAGTCTCCTTGCTTTTGATAGACTTTCACTGATGGGAGGAGTCCCGGTAGTGTAGGGATCACTTTGTAAAGTAGATGTCAATGGATAAGTGAGGAGGGACCTTGAAAACCCTTTCCCAAGGACAGAGTAAGGAGTGGAACTTGCTTGCTCTTTAAGCAAGGGGCTTGGTCCACCAATGGTAAGGGGTGAGGATTGGAGGGTTGAGGGAGAAAGGATAAGCTTCTAAAGGAGTTTCTTAATCCCTATAATCCTTGGAGGCGTGGACTCCCAAATGGTCTTTGACAAATAGTCTTTGTTGAGAAGTGGGACCACACGGGGTCAAGTGGACCTAGCCCAAGTTTGGGGATGGAATGCAACAACCAATGATGTTCCTACTATGGACAAGGTGAGGGGAAAGGACCAAACAAGAATATTCACTTCAAAATGTTGAATTGATCCTATTAAGGTCTAACCTTGGCAATACCTAGGAAAATTTCGGTCCTAGAGCTAGGGCTTGGGATTCTTGAAGATTCCATTGTCAGAATGCCTCAAATTTGGAGGAGAGAGAGGGGACCCACTAGTGTAGTAGCCTAGAGGAGATCGAAATTTTTCCTTGGGCCAATTGCCTTGAAATTGATGCCCTAGGTGACCTAATGGGGCTAGACTTGGGAAAAAGGGGAAAAATGGTGAAAAGAAGGTTAATATAATCACCCTTTTTATGGAACCAGTGCCTAATTCACTTGGGGATGTAGAGTCAAGGATGGTAATGAGTAAGAACTTGGATTCTTGATCAAGGAGGCCCAGAAAGTCAACTTCATTCAATTTAGATAGTAAGAAAAGAAAAGCGACCTTCAAGCATTTATACTTTAAAACAAATGATGCAAGCTTCTTGAGATAAATAATCTCTAGGAATTTCATTCATATAACATTGGCCCATGCTTTTAATAACTAAAACATGCTCAATTCCACATTTCATTTGCACAATAAAGCTCCAAGATAAGAGAAATAACCCAAATCCATACATCAAAATTCATCCATCTCCAAAAAATATCCACCAAGGAAAAAGTGCGAAATTCTCTATGATTATTGAGATCCCAAGTCAAATGATGATACAAATGAATGTATCTAACATCAGTATATAGCCTCCTAAGGAGTTTGAATTAGCCTATGGGCTCCTAAAGATAAAAGAATGTGCAAATAATAAACCCTATGGTGACAAGCCTACCAACTAGCTCATAATGTAAAAACAAGCCTCACAAAGGGCCAAATAATGATGTATGCATGTTGTGGGTCCCGCCAAAGGCTCATTAACATCCTGAAGAGCCATATTGAGGAACAACTTCCTCGAAATATGATGGAGAAGGGGGTGGCCCCTTGTTTTCCAAGTAGTAGACCTGTGGTGTTCTCAATGGGTTCGAGGGCACATCAATAATCCCATGGGTCTCCATATGAATCGGAGATGCCTGTAGATCCTTTGCAATGGTCCAAGTGGTGGAATAAATGCAGCCATTACATCGTACAAGTGCTGGGGCACCTGCCAAGAGTGTGGGGCTCCTATGGGGGCCTGCTAGGCATAGTGTACCAATCATGTTACAATCGTCCAAAAGCGGAGGCCCATGGCTCTCTATGCACACCGTACATGTGCCAATGTGGACCTTTGGGGTTTAGGATACCGTATAGGGAAGCCAAACCCAAATGGAAATCGCCTGCAATCCTGCATACGATCCAATGCGTCCCCCAGGCTTCCAGTACGATCCATCATTAAAATAATTGGGTAAAAAAGATTACAAACCATGGATAGCAAAGTGGGCACTTCATAATGGCATGCCCTTCCATAGTGGGCTTTGGCATGTGCTAGTGTCTTCAAGCTCCAAAGGGGGTTAGCTAAGGAACTTATTAAGTGGTTTTAGCCCTTAGAGGGGATAGTATGTCCAAGGTACATTCTTCTAATGGGGGTGGCAAGTGACAAATAAGTGAGATGGAATAGGGAATGAGAGGGGCAGCCTTGGGCCACATAATGGGGCATAGGGGTAGCTAGACAAGGGGAAGCCCACACCTGGGAATATAATGTATAAGAGGGAGAAGTTGTGGTACATGAGGTGCCTCGACCTTGAATTTTCCACCCTTCTTTATATGCCTTTTGCCTTTTATGAATTTTCTTTAATTAATTGCTCAGGGTTCAAAGGACAAGAACATGATGTGTATAATATAACAGTGATTACCCCCTTTGAGGTAGGGCGGTTCATTGCCCTCCAGGGATTGGGACAATCATGGGTTCCTGAATGATAGAGGAGGCTCATCTAGTTCCTATGGAACTAGGGTGATGGCCATGGATGGGGTAGAGCTTATATGTTGGCTTTCGCCCATGTGCTAATTATTTTTGTCTTGGCCATCTTTTGCATTTTGTGGTACAACTTTTTGTTAAATGTGGCCAATTATGCTTTTTCTTTTTTTGTTTTTTTAAGCTGCTTCAACCTTTGGGGCATCATTCTAGGCTTGACCCAAGGTGGGGGCAAGGGGATAGGGAAGCTAAACCTATCTGGACCCAAAATGGGAATGTGGACCCAGGTGGGAGAAATGATGAATGGGGTTATAATGAGTGAAATGGGAGTAATATATGCAAGTAAAGGAGCAGGACTGCACACCCAAAGTTGAGGTTTCCCAAGTAGTACCACCCTAGAACCAAATGGTCAATAAAGGAGATCCCACTGGAGTAAGATTCAAGGGTAACAACCAAAGAGATCAAGGAGACAAGAGTACAAGCTAAGCCCACTTTTTACACCAAATCTCCCCATCAATCCATACTTAGAAGTATCCATGTTAAGTAAACCCAATACTCAATTATCAAATGACAAGACATACCTTTAGATTTGGGAGGCCCTCCTTCAAACATACAATCAATACACGTGGGTGAGGAACCACATGGCTAGCTCAGGTGGCAGGGAAATGGCACAACGATCTAGTAGGAGGCATCAAGGGGTTGCCGGCTGCTCGCTGAGGTTCATCATGGAGAATTTTTTTCTCTTGGGGATATCACCCACAAAGTGGTGGCTAACAGGGGCAAACATGTAATTTTTTGCCCCAATGACCTGTAATACTGCGTCCCTGTGACTGCTTAATACCTTCGGCCAACCCCTCAAACAACTGCCTCGGTCCTCCTCTCAACCACAAAAACTCAACCTTCTTTGCTTGATGTTTGTGACTCCTTGCTGCTCTTCCTTGGTTCTCCACAGGCTTTATCTTTTGTTGCGGCTTCTTGCTTGCTAGCTCTCCACACAAGAATAGTCCTTGCTCGTCGTTAGTGAAGGAAATGAAATGTCACATTATCTACTAGTTAAATGGGGGTAAAATTACCCAAGGGACACATCCTTTCATGAGTTGGGCCAACTTGGTACCCCAAAAATAATTTTTAATTTTCTTAGGCCGACTTGGAGACCTCTTTAGCATGTAGAAATATTTCCTGATGCTACACAACAATCAACACTCCCTCTTAGCGAGGGAGGTATTCTCCTTAGCTGCCAAAGATTTCCCCTTAGTTGAACCTATAATGTTCCAAACTTAAATAAATAGTGATATGCGAAGCAAAAATGATTTATAACACAAATTTTTTAAACAATAAGCAAATGCTCATAAAAACTTTGGAATTAAGAACCAATTGAGCCATTTTATTAATCAATGGAGGAAGTACAATAGTATGGAGGAATGCACCTGGGCTTGCGTCAATGTCAAACGTGACAGAACCCAGGTGATAATACAATGATTTCAAATGCTGGAAATGACTGCTCCTCTAATGCTCTGCGCTGCCCAGAAAACTTCACTATTGCCTGGAAAGGGACTACAAGAAACTCCTCCGGGGCTCAAAAAATGATGAAACTTCAGCGACAAACTTCTTGGCTAAAACCCACAAAAACCTAGAAATGGTTTGGCTTGATTTTGACTTCGTAAAATCGACCCCAAAGGCACTATTCAATCCCCAATGGCAATAATTCTACACTCTCTGCTGCAAAGATCCGACTTAAAACCGCACCTCAGGTGCTCAGAAAATTATGAACTTTATATTTGGGATCCTTGTCAAAAACCCAGAAAAACCCAGAAAGGATTTTGGCTGGTTTAGACTTTTGAAATGCGACCCCCTTGGAGCCCAACCTCAGCTGCAACTGCAAAACTCGGCTTGCTGGAAACTGCCTGTAAATCCTCTTGAAAATGCCCCCAAAGTGCTGGGCTAACCCTTCTATCCAATCCCTGACTTCTCGGGTGAGCTCTTGGCCTAAGACACATGCTCCTAAGCTCCACGAAAAACTGTTGAGTGGCCTCTGCACTGTCCCCTAGCCCAGTAATTCGAACTGCTGGAATGTTGGCTTTTAAACTCAACAAGAATGTTGGTCTATCGCTGCTATCTCAACTCTCTAACTCTCTGACAAACAATCTGATCTCTGTTGGCCTTTATCTCTCTCTGCGTATTCTATGGCTGCCCAGAAATACACATTACTTGCTTTGCTCTGGTTGGTGGTGCTATGTCACTGCCTCGGAACTCCTAAAATCCTTGTAGAACTACCTCTCTAGGGCGAGCACAGATGGTCTCCCAAAGTAGAGGTTAAATCTCCCGCTTGAGAGATTCGTGGCTAAACAATCGGTTTACTCAGCTAAATAGCAGAGTGAACAATCAAGTGATTTTGTTTGCAAGATGTATGAATGAATCCCAAAATGAGAGTTGCTCCCTCCTTATAACTCCTTGGGCGTTCCTTGCCTCATGTGAGCCCCTCCATCCACTTATTTGACTTTCCCTCCAAGCTATTCGAATGGGCCAATTCGAATTCCCATGTGGGTGGCCCCCACATTCCACTAGCAACCAAATTAAGTCGAATTGCCTCCTAAGTCCCTAAGTTGAAAATGATGGGTTCTCTTCCTTAACCAAAATTGTAAAAAATTGTGTAGCAACACCTTGTTACAAATGTGTTTGAGAAGGGCATGACAGTCCTCCCCTCCCAAATGTTGCTTGCCCTCAAGCAACCTCAAGTTGGGTGCTCCAATTTGTGCTCACCCTCCCAGGTGACATCCTCGTCCGTCAAGTTCTTCCAATGCTCCAAAAGTCGCTTGTCCTCAAGCAATGCCTGAACGAGCATCCTCTCTAACTGTTACTCCCCACTGTCACTGCAACATGTGCCAGGGTCATAGATGTGCCACTGAATCATCCCTGACCTCAGCACTATCATGATATGAAAGAATCCTTTAATAGTAGGATCCCAGGCCATTCTGTCCAACATGAAGCTCCCCTCGCTCCACTCACTATATTGCCTGGTGCAAGAACCAGAAGTCCCTTGCTCCATTAGTGACTCGCTAAAGCCCAATGGAAGATTTGTATGATCTCCCTTTGTAGTAGTCGACGCATCCCTAAAGGTTATTGAGCTGTGAAGAGTTGTGATGCCCTAGTTCGCTGCTAGTCCCAGAGTGGTGTCAACATGTTGATGTCGCGCTACTCTATGTCATACTCCCCATCATGCATAGATAGTATCCTCCTCTCTTGGAACTTGACGCTGGAATACTGAAAGAGGCGAGACACATCCTGCCTGGGCATCTCCATGGCACCAAGGCCTACCCATCCAAATCTAACTCTGAACTTGTGTAGCAATAGAGAATGTCTGCTCCCCATATGATGAAACCCTTTGTGAACCCCCATGTGTCATCCCAAGAGCGAACTATATCGCTCTTTGCCACGACTCCTCTCATCACGAGTTATCTATTGATCCACTGAATCCCTACATCCCATATGCAGACCTGTTGCGACATAGCCCTGACAACCGATGGAATCCCTTTGGCCCTCATCTCTAGTCCATACATGCCTCCCATATATAGGCTCCATACATCATGAACTAATCTGAGGCATGCCAAGTTGTCCGGTGTCTGCCACTGTGTAGTACTGATGACCACTGGAAACCATGTGTGCCAAATAGCTAGCCCGTGAATCCGACCAATAGATGGGAATTTGATACGCGCAATCAACTTAGTGTATGCGGATCCATCCTGTTCCTGCCAACCATCACCATTGGTTCGGCTACTCGTCCCCTAGAGAATGTGTCGATACAATGTCGGGAACCTGGATACATACTGGACAACTATCTCAGCCGTACATGGTGACCTCTGCTCATGCATAGTCCAGACATGCCTCGTGGAAAGAGTGAAACATGTCTCCCCTATGACCAACTCCCCAGGCATAGGATCAGTGATGAATGATATGCCATCCCTGTCGGTGATCACCTCATCCCTCGACTTGTGGTTGTCAACTCGCACACTGACTTGATGCCCCTGTTGACAAGTTTCCCCTTTATCGCACCAAGTGTCATCCAAATATCGTGGGTGAGCTCCCCGTCCCCTGTTGCTCGTGCCCAGAGTGTTAAAGGACAACAACCAGATTGCCCGTTCCTATAAGTGACGTAGAAGAGGGTCAGGAGTGTGAGTCCCCGCGGATAGCATCAAGTATCACTCATCTGTGCCACCATCGATCTTGGGTGAACTACACCCAGAGGTATGCCTAGTATCTCCATCCATGGGTGTCCTAGGAGGCAACACTCTAAGACCTCGTTGTGCATCACCATATGCCTCTGCATACCACTAATCATCCCAATACTTCTGGACATGCCACTGTACACTGCGGCTTACCCCTGTACACAGCTGGATACCCTTAGCTGCAGCTATGCCATCCTGTACCATCCTGCTTCCTATGCATGTCACTGGACCTGTCACTCCTCGCATATACTCACTGCGATGTGAGGCACTCCCACTCCGCAACGCAGTCCAACACACTACAACACACCACCATGCATCTCCATGCCCACCTGTAGACCACTGCTCAACGCTAGATGCTCCCAGACATCCCTGGATATGATGTCTTAGAGCTATGTCTCTACGTGTCAGGTCACAGTTGATCAGTATCATCACCTCCACCATCGCATCATTATCCCCACTGATGAATGGATCTTCCCTCCAAATCCCCCTCTAGGGATCCAAGCAGTGACTCTCCCTATGTGTCAATAGTGATGCCACCATTGCTCCACTCCTCTGTGTCTTGTGTGCCTCGCAGAAAAGTGAAGAACCCCCAGTTCCATGCAAGGCACCGTATAGTGGCTTGCCAATGCCACCTCTTACAAATTCCTGCCAGAGTATGTTGATCACCTAGTGATCCTGTGTACAAATGCCATACCAAGAAAACCAAAAGAGTCTGTCCATAAACTGGTCGGTCACTGGTGCTGACCAAGACTCCCCTAGTGAATGTGCATGCTCAATTGCTGGGTCAACTGCGCCATCCCGGTTGTAGTCAACATGGGAAATGATAAGTAGTCCCTCCCGGATCCCAATGCCAATCAGGGCTTCCAACATCCCTAGTGTTTGGAAACTCCTGCTGAGCTCTACCCAGGTCTACTACCATCTCCATAGTCCACTCCACCGGGTAGTAGGGTAGCAACTCAGAATCTCTCGCCACCCAACCCCAAGAGAGGGACCACCCGCGCATAGAACAACCCCAGCATGCGGGTGTTGCACCCTGTGCAACTTAGGTTGTCTCATCTCGCTATCCTAGTAAATACATACAATCTGACTAGGTAGCTCTGTCTCCTTCTGTCCAATGGGCCAAGGTAACCTAACAGTGCTGCCGGGCCCGTCTATGTATGCGCGAAGAGGGCTGCTCTCACGGTCCAACGTGCACTCTAGTTGCACCAGTAGGGAATCCAATTGCTTCCCAACGTGAATCAATTTGGCCGTGGACTTGACACAAACCGCTTTCATGCCCTCCACCTCCTCGTTCTGTTGCAGAATCGCCCCTCGCACTAACACGACCTTCCTTTTTAATGTTAGAAGGTCGACCTGAAACTAATGGAACTGTTGTGGGCATCTATCACCTGTAAACTCTGTCACGGCTCCAGATACCGTAACAACTGTTGGCATCTCGTCCAGGTATGGCACCCCCTCAACAAATGCCTCTATGCGAGTAGGCTCTATCCTCTCCACCAAGGTGTCAACTGGGGCTATCAAAGAGGTCTCTAATAAACGTGACTCCTATGCTACACCGGTATATCAATGTGCTCCTCACCATCTTGTGGGCTCTCAGCATCATGCTCAACCTCCTCCTTAGGCTCCTGATATCTAAAGCTAGGTCTCCACCAACAAAAGCACCCCTTGGTCTCACCCTCTAATCGTCTTTGTCTTGTCTGCCCCTTTTCAAGAGATCTAGTGCCTTGATCTGGTCGACTTTCCCCACACGATGTAGATGGTTGCACTCCCACGACCTGTTCACCTCTAACGTCTTTTTGTAAGGGTGAGGATGGGTTTGGTTTGTCACCCTCCTCAGTTGGGCCAACCTCTCATTGTCCCAATTAATTCTACCCCAAAACTTCTGCATAATGGATTTCCCTTGAGCCATGGGTTTGTCTTCGGTTTCACCTGTCATTGTGCACTCATACCCAAAGCTTCCATGATATTCTAGCCAATTTTCCACAGCTGGACCAAGATCATGCTCTGATACCACTGTAATGTTCCAAACTTAAATAAATAGTGATATGCAAAGCAAAAACAATTTACAACACAAAATTTTTAAACAATCAACAAATGCTCATAAAAACTCTGGAATTAAGAACCAGCTAGGTCATTTTATTAATCAATGGAGCAAGTACAATAGTATGGAGGAATGCACCTAGGCTTGCCTCAATGGCAAACGTGACAAAACCCAGGTGATAATACAATGATCTCAAATGCTGGAAGTCATTGCTCCTCTAATGCTTTGCGCTGCCTAACAAACTTCACTGCTGCTTGGAAAGGGACTATAAGAAACTCCTCTGATGCTCAAAAAATGATGAAACTTCAGCGACAAACTTCTTGGCCAAAACCCACAAAAACCTAGAAATGGTTTGGCCCGATTTGGACTTCCTAAAATTGACCCCCAAAGGCACTATTCAATCCCCAATGGCAATAATTCTACACTGTTTGTTGCAAAATACGGCTTAAAACGCACCTCTGGTGCTTAGAAAATTATGAAACTTTATATTTGGGATCCTTGTCAAAACCTAGAAAAACCCAGAAAGGATTTTGGCTGGTTTAGACTTCTAAAATTCGACCCCCTTGGAGCCCAACCTCAGCTGTAACTGCAAAACTCGGCCTGTTGGAAATTGCCTCTAAATCCTCGCGGAAATGCCCACAAAGTGTTGGGCTGACCCTTGCTATCCAATCCCTGACTTCTTGGGTGAGCTCTTGGCCTAAGACCCTGCTCCTAAGCTCCATGAAAAATTGTTGAGTGGCCTCTGTGCTGTCCCCTAGCCCAGCGATTCGAACTGCTAGAATTCTGGCTCTGCTGGTTGTAAAACTCATCAAAGAATGCTGGTCTATTGCTGCTATCTCAGCTTTCTAACTCTCCGACAAACAATGTGATCTCTGCTGGCCTCTATCTCCCTCTGCGTATTCTCTGGCTGCCCAGGAATACGCACTACCTGCTCTGCGCTGGTTGGTGGTGCTACGTCACTGCCCTGTAACTCTTGAAATGCTTGTAGAACTGCCACTCTAGGGCGGGCATGGATGGTCCCCCGAAGTAGAGGTTGAATCTCCCGCTTGAGAGATTCGTGGCTAAACAACCGGTTTACTTAGCTAAACAACAGAGTGAACAATCAAGTGATTTTGTTTGCAAGATGTATGAATGAATCCCAAAATGAGAGCTGCTCCCTCCTTATAACTCCTTGGGCCTCCCTTGCCTCATGTGGGCCCCTCCATCCAGCTATTTGACTTTCCTTTCAAGCTATTCTAATGGGCCGACTTGAATTCCCATGTGGGTGGCCCCCACATTTCACTAGCAACCAAATTAAGTTGAATTTCCTCCCAAGTCCCTATTTCGAAAATGATGGGTTCTTTTCCTTAACCAAAATTGTGCAAAATTTTGTAGCAACACCCTGTTACAAATGTGTTTGAGAAGGGACATGACATGAACTTTCTCCTCCATAAGAAAAGTTCATGAGCTTACTATGTTGATGCATGTCTACAGATCATTCCATCCTGGAGTAGGTAATATAACTCTTCACATACACGTCTGTAGATACTCCATCCTGGAGTAGGCAACATGAGTATCGTGGGCGACCAAATCAACATGGCTTGACCAAAGTCCTTTATGGATCCTCAGGTAAATGTATCAATCTCCTCTAGTCAAATCAGCATGACCCAGACAAAGTCCTTCATGGCATCTCAAGAGAGGATTTGCCCCTGGACCATTCTCCTCTGGCGAAATCAACGTGGCCCAACAAAAGTCCTTTATGGCTTCTTAGGTGAATTTCATGTATCTCCTCTAGTCAAATCAACATGACCTAGCCAAGTCTGTCTAGCTTCTCAGGAGAAGATATGCCGAACTTTGTAATTGCCCTGGGCCATTCACCCTTGGTCAAATCAACATGACCCAACCAAAGTCCTTCATGGCTAGTCAGGTGAATGTATCCATCTCCCCTGGTCAAAACATGACCTAGCCAATTCCGTCTAGCTTCTAAGGAGATGGTTTGCTCGATCTCGCAAAGACATCAACACTCCCTCCCAACGAGGGAGGCATTTTGTATCATACCAAGCTTGTCTTTGAAGTATATAAACTTCACTCTAGACAAAGGCTTGGTGAGAATGTCTGCAATTTGCTCATTTGTGGATATGTACTGGAAATTCACTGCTCCCTTCCACACCATTTTCAGATGAAGTGACCTGATTGAGTCCTGTAAGAAGCTTCTTTCGAAGCCACACTACTTCACAACTTGTGACACTGGCTGGGATATGCTCCACCTCTACTGTATTAAGTGCGATAGAATCTACTTCCTACTAAACTAGCGAATCATCACTGATCCCAAGCTGAAGCAACACCCGAAGGTGCTTTTTCTGTCCTCTACACTCACGACCCAATCTGAATTAGTATATCCCTGCAGCCTCACTTCATCACTTGAGACATATCTCAAACCATATCCAACTATACCATGCAAGTACCTCAACAAATGCTTTGGCTCAACCATATACTGGTTAGCTTCCTTCACTGGATCCATCACCACAACTGCTTTTTGGTCACGTTGACTGGGTGATCCCTTTGACTGAAGCAGATCCTCTTGTGGCAATCCTAGCTGCTCCCTTTGTCACAGAAACAAATCCTCTTGCCATTGTTGCTCCCTCTATCATTGAAGCATACTTGGCTAATTGGCATGGTCCCTTCATAGAAGGCTTACAATTCCTAAAGGCTTGTCTTTGAGCATCTTGTTTGATAATCTCAACCCATGACATCCTCTTGGAAGGTTGCTCCTTCCACTCTTCTTGACTGTTTGCTCCCTCGGAATTGGAAGCTCTTTCGGTCATTTGGCATGGTCTTGGATGTCTGCACAATCCTCCCATTTGGACATCAATCACTCCTACTGAGTCTATGCTCGAGCCCAAGAACCTAGCCATCTAGCGATTGGAGCAAAATAAAAAAAAATCTCCTCATAGTCCACTCCCTCTTTCTGGGAGAACCCTCCTGCCACAAAACTCGCTTCTATGCTGCCATCTGCTGCATGAATCATTGCCTTGGTAGCCTCCACTATGGATATATTTTTCCTTTTTGCAAACTCCATTAAGGAGGCCATGGAAGAAAAATTATAACCAAGCAAAGAATACAAGGACAAGAGGCTAACCAAAATTAAATAATAATAATAATAATCAAGGGAGAAAAAATGATTGGAAGTACTTATCTCTTGATTTAGGAAGAAACTATTGAGGATTGTTAACTTCCTTTCTGACAAATCTTTGACTTCCACTAAGGTGCGTGCTCATTGTCATCACCAACTTAGATCCATCTTAACCCCAGATCTATCAAGCTCCGAGAGGGATCCAATCTTTTGAAGTGCAAACCTCTTTTTTAGTGCAAAACTTGAGGAAAGGTTTGCACCTCGAGAGATTGGATTCCTCTCGACGCTTGATAGTTCTGGGGTTAAGATGGATCTAGGTTGGTTTTATAATACTATATAATATCTATATTTGTATTTATGTGCCTCTTTGTTATTCCCTCTCTCTATCTCACCCCCCAAACATACACTGTCTTTCCATATGTATCTTTCTCTCTCTCTCCATCTTCATCTCCCTCTATTTCCCTTCCCCCTCTCTCTCTTCCCCTTCTCTCCCTTTCTATCTCTGTCTTTTCCCTCCCGCTCTCCTCTCTCCTTCACTCTCTCTCTCTCTCGCTCCCTTGTCGCTCCCTCTCTCTCTCCACCTTTCTCCCTCCGTTTTTCTTCTTGCCTCCCTCTCTCGCCCCCTTCAACTCCATCTCTCTCTCCTTCTCTCTCTCTTCCTTCCTCTACCTCCCTTCTTTCCCACCTCCCTTTGTCTCCCCCCCCATCACTCTCTCTCTCTCCAACTCTATGAGCATCTCCCTCCCCCTCTCCTTCTCTCCCCCCCTTCATCTATGTGTCTCCATCTCTTTCTCTCTCCCCCTTCTCTCCCTATCTCTCTCCTCTCCTCTTCTTTCTCTTTCGTCCTCTCCTCTCTCTTTCACTTTCTCTCTCCATATCTCCCTTCTCACTCCCTCTCTCACTCCACCTCTATCTCTCTATATCTTTGTTTCCTCTCTCTCCTTCTCTCTCTCTCCCCTCTTTTTCTTCCTCCCTCTCTCTCCCTCTCTTCCACCCCACTCTCTCTCTCTCCGCCCTCCAACCTTGTCACTATTTCCCTCCCTCTCTCTCACCCCCCATCTCTCTTAAATTTGATCACATTGTATTGTGTTTAAGAAAATATCTAAAAATGAAAAACTTAAATGGTTGTAAAATACTAAACCTATATTTTGGATCAATCATGTCAGAAAATAAAATAATGAAAAACTTAAAAAAATCATGTATTATCTTTAATCTATTATTTAATCCCTTTGCTTGCTCTCATTCCTTGAATCCTTATCTAAGATGGATCTATGCTGGTTCTTGTATATATATATATATATTTTCTCATTTTTAATTTTATTAAAACCTTAATTTAATTTCTATGGGAATATTTTAAGTAGTCGTGAGGATAGAAGGTTTAGATATATCTCAAAAGTAATTGTAACCTTTTCCCTTTTAGATTCAATAAAAAAAATGTTATAAAATTAAATTAGAATAAAATATTTTTAGTATGAAATAAGTTATGGTTTTTGGGCATGTGGTGTTGATAAGCCACAGTATTGGCCCATGGTACTGTAACAAAGTCTATTTACAAGTTGATAATATCCATGGTAAAGTGGGGGTGAATATCCATGGTTAAGAATATTTTCATATTGTTATAAAATATTTTGATTGTGAAATAAGTTATGTTTTTTAACATCTGGGATTGATAAGCCATGGTATTCGCCCATGGTATTGTAACAAAGTCTATTTTTTACAAGTTAATAATATCCATGGTTAAGAATCTTGTCATATTGTTATAAAATATTTTGGTTGTGAAATAAATTATGGTTTTTGGGCTTGTGTTATTGATAAGCCATCGTATTGTAACAAAGCCTATTCACAAGTTAATAACAAAATCAAAATATAGCAAATTGAATTTTATTATTTTTATTAATTAAACTTTTTATTATTAATTGAGCCAACATTTAAATGTTTACACTTGGTTTATATTTCTTTTAATGTTTTATTTATTACTATTAGCTTCTTGTTTATTACTTTTAACTTTTTATTATTAATTGAGCCAACATTTAAATGTTTACACTCATCTGTGATATCACTTGTAACATTTTTTGTTTTTTAATTTTTTAATTTAGCTGACATTTAAAATGATTTAAAAACTTACATTACACTTACACATATACCTTATACTGGGCCATAGAGCCCCTCTTTGTGCAATCAAAATTGACTGCTGATGCATGTTGCTTTCTTTTCCTTTTCTTCTCAAGGCACTAGGAGGCATAGTGTCCAAAATTATGGCAAATGAAGCACTTGACATTTGACATATCCTTCTTCTTCTTCTCCTTAGGTACCAATGCGTAGGATGATTGCCCTAATAGTCTGTATAGTCTTCCCTCTTAGTCAGATACGTGAGAGAATCTTGAAGTCAGTCAGAAGCACCATTATCCATTGACAAAATATCACTATTTGTAATGGAATCTGAAAGAGCGGAAACAAGGACTTTCTCCTCAACTCCCTTTGGCTTTAGAATAACTTCCTTCTAAAGATTTGTAACACCATCTAACTTGTCTTCCATTTTGAGACTTGATGTCATTTGTTAAGAGATCTAAAATCCAGTCAAGCTGTTGAACACTTGTCTCTTAGGTTGACTTCAATGGCTGCTCTTTCTACAACGCTTTGAAACCATGTTGAATTTTCTACAAGGTACATAGTAGAAAACAATTTTTTGATCTGATAATTACTACCTAATGATCTTCAATCAATTTATATCATGCCACTGATATCATTTAGCAATTATACACAAAAAATATCAATAGTAAATGTAACAGAAACAATAAACATCATAGAAAGACAACCATGCACAATAGAGACAATATTATTACCCTGGGAAACCCAACCTTGGGAGAAACCCAACAATTTCTCTTTAGGAGAAATTATTCTTCAACAAGGTTTACAAATCCAATTTGTTTAGAAATTTGTGCCAAAATCCAAATCAAAAATACCAATCAAACCTGGTCAAATTTCAACAAATCAGTGCTGGTCAAATAGTTAATTTTTCGGCGTTGCAGCTTGTGGTCCTGCGACTGCCTAATACCCTCAATCAGCCCCTCAAACAACTGCCTTGGTCCTCCTCTCAACCAAAAAAATTTGACCTTCTTTGCTTGCTGGCTATGGCTTGTTGCTGCTCTTCCTTCACTCTCCACAAACTTTATCTTTTGTTGCAACTTCTTGCTTGCAAGCTCTCCACACACAAATAGTCCTTCTTGCTCCTCGTTAGTGAAGAAAATGAAATATCACATCATCTATATATACTAGTCGAATGGGGGTATAACTACCCAAGGGACAAACCCTTTCATGCGTTGGGCCAACTTGGTGCCCCAAAAATATACATATATTTTTTAAATTTTCTTAGGCTGACTTGGAGACCTCTTTGGCATATGGGAATACCCCCCGATGCTACACGACAATCAATAGACCTTTCCCTACTGGTCCCGCTTGCTGTTGGCTACTCCTTGGTGTGTGTTGCCGCCTTAATCCACACCTCGAATTATCGTGGGGAAAGTCCTTAACTCCACTTGGTGTGGCCTTTGGGGCAAATTTCGAGTTGAAACTGTCATTGAATTCTCAACTCCTTAGTCTAGGCTTACTCCTACCGAAGCCAAGGGGGCTGGACCCTAAGATTGCTAAAGTTCGGCTAGCTTCAAGCTAGCAAGTTAGTTTTTCTAGGAGTTAATTAAAAAATTGATACACTTCAAGGTATAATATCCAATTAAAAGGTACAAGTTCAATAAGCAATAAATAGATTCACAAGTATTGAGATAAGACTAGTGCCAAGGAGTAGATGCTTCCTAAAAGAAATAATTCCAAGTGAAGATATAGCTCTTCCAGACAACCTGGAAAGTAAACCAAACCCACAAGATACATGCTTCCAATGTAGTGCTAGTGAATAACAACTTCAATAAATGCCACAAGTATTCATCAACTCAAAGAAATGCTTGGTTGGTAAATAGAATGTTTGCGAATCAAATTGCAAAGTCAACTCTCTAATATGAACATATGAAACCAAATTTAGATAATGCTTCCTTGAAATGTAATTGCTTTGTGATGAGTGATGCATTTATCTTGGTTAATTTTAGGTTGAGTTAGGTAATCACTTGGAATTAGATTAATTCAAGGTTACAACATGCAAAAATAAGTTTCAACTCAACTTTCCCTTCCGTCCTTATCCTCGTTGGCTTAAGGAAAGATGCAAGGAGGTCCAAAGGAGTAAGCAAAGGCTCTGTATGCTCCCCGAATTCTCACACGCACCCCTCTTGCAAGTAGATACAGCATTGGGTGACCCAATCTGATTTAGCAAGTCAAGTGTTTACCATTCCCCCAATCCTAGAATAAGAAGGCATAGGAGGGAGAGGATCCCTAACTTAAACTACTTCAACCAACTTATGTTGGAGGTAATTTTTAGGATTGCAATTGCCAACTTGCGATACAAATGCCTTGCATAAATAAATGATGCTTTGAAAATAGAACAAGAGAAACTTATGAGAAACTTCAAGCAAGTAGACAATAGAATTGCAATAGAGAAGGTTGTGAACAATAGTTAATTGGAAGGAAAAGAATGCTCAAAGAGATGAAATCAAAAGAGTGAAATTAGTTCATAGGACTCATTCAAATAATTTGCATGTGAACTTTAGAGACCATTAACCATATTGCATGAAATGTGAAGTGAATGAAAGTGAAAGCAACGAAATTAAATCACTCAACCATTCAAGAAAGATACCTTCCCCGAAAGGAGGAAGGGGATGCCTAGGGGTAAATCCCTAGCTCCCAAAAAAAATGTTAAATTTTATTAAGTGAGGATCCCCTTATATGATGAGGAGGATATGGATTTTTTGCTCTTTGGGAAGAGTTTACAAGTGTTTCCCTCAAGGGGAATGGTATTCTTTCCCAAAGAATTTGTTAAAAAAGAGAGAGCTTAGTTGTTGAAATTTCTAGGGCGCCTGCTAGAATCAAGATTTTCTTCACCTGATAACTACTTCAAGGATCAATTAAACATTAGTTTCACATAACATTAAATTCAATATCATTGAGGCAGTTATACAAAAAATTAGGCACACAGCCGGGGGAAAACTCACAAGGGGAAAACCCAGTAAATTTCTTCCTTATGAGGGAGAGAGTGAGTTTCCAGATTTGTCAATACATCATAAATAACAAATAGAAGAATAATAGTGAAACAAGGAACCAAAATCATGATCAAGTGCCATGTCAAAATCCAATTCCCTGAAATTTTGGCCCTCCATAGAATTTCATCCTCCTCCCGAAATTTCGGTCTTCTCCTAAAATTTTGGCTCCCTTGTAATTTTTCTGGATCAGAGATGCATGAGACCAAGTTGATGTGTCCAAAATGAGAAGAAACGATCTCCTTTATAGAGCCTTCATGTGGGGGTCGAATAGGTGCCTCTTAGGGGCCCAACCGACCTAATAAATTTGGAGGCAAATATAAAATTCAAATTTCCATTTCTTTTTCAAGATGAAAATATTGACCATGGCTACCTTATTTTCCAACATTAGTGAAATAGAAATTTACAAATCCCTTTTGAGTTTGCCTCTTCAAGATCCACAACCCAAAAGCAATAGAAATAAAGACTCCCTTAAAATTTAAGGAGATCCTTCCACCTAAATGTTACAGAAGGAAAGGATTTCCTCAAAAGGACTCCCAAGAATGGTAGGTTACAATGCTCTAATTTCAAGGCTCCTTTGATGAATCCTTGGAGGTACCAAGCTTGAAGGAGAAGAAAACTCCAAGTCTGTCCAAGAAAGAACCTTTTGCTGCTTCAAAACAGTTAACGAAAAGATGCCTGAAAGGTTGTCAAATCAGTCCATAAAGGGGTCACTTTGACTGCCCAAAAAAGCTCCTAACGAAACAGTCCAAAGAGAGTTCAAGGAGAGGCTTTCCTTGTTTGCAACTAAGCCTTATGAACCTGTGAATAAGGCAGCCAAATAACAAAATCATTAGGGCTTAATATCTCATGGAAAATCCAAAACAAACATGAGCAAAAATTAGAACCTAAGCTTTGTTGAACTATTGACTCTAATTATCTAAGGGGAAAAGATTTGTTTGCCAAAGGAAAAACAAGGAAATCTTGGTTTCCTTGGACAAATGGGATATTATGAAGATAAACCTAGTTACATTATTCAACACTAATCACTCCCTTAAGATAACAATATCCCTCCAGGGATCTAATCATACAAGATATGAAGCAAATTAAAACATCAAGAAGTTACCTCCATCACCAAGCAAGACAAAGCACCTTCTGACCTCCAAAGTCTTTGATTTTATTTAGAGAAATAATAGAGTACAAATTCCAACAGTGTTTTCCCAAGCATAAGCTTTCAACCATGACATGAGAGAGGCCCAATGGGTGTCTTTATGCAAAATTGGGAGGAAATCCCAATATCAACTAATGCAACAAGTGGCAAAATGGAGATAATCCCAAACACAAGCTGAATTTCCAAGTGGCAATGTTCGTGAAGATCCCAAGAGGACGAGTTTCACATGTGGCACAAGACTGCTGTAGTGAATTTCTCTGCTGGCTGTGCATATTTTCCTTTAGGATCAGCGCTGATTCTCTTCACTAGTGCGTATTTGTTGAGTGTTACATGTGTGAAGAGGAGGTAGATAAGTGGGAACATATCCCCTAACTTACTGCTGTTCAAACTCAAGTAAACAGCCACCAAGTGACATGCGTTAACTGCCTCTCCCAAAATCTGCGTGGACTGAGTAACTGGCAGCATATAACTATCACTTAATTGGTTGCGTAGACTGCTTTCTAACTGCTGGTAGGAGTAGATGAGTGGGGACAAAATGGAGCTTAGTGGGGGCCAAAATCTGTCCCATGTGGCAGTGCTGTCCCCCACTAGGATGCCATCAAATCTGTGCCACCAAAAGAGGAGTCTTGGCCTGCCTTAATTGCTTGTTGAATTGGTTTAACTCATGGTGATGAAGTGGCTGCCGTGTCACTTATTTTGTCTCCCACAACAATATTTTATTGGTTTTCTTTTTTGTATTTTCCTCCACTTGCCGAGTTACCTTGCTTGACTTTTTTGACTCTGGAAAACATAATAAATATTTTCCAACCATTAATTTTTTGAGTTTTTGCCATTTGTATTAGGAAAAGTGGGGTTGACGGGATAATATTCATTTTTTGACCCTCAAAATGTGCCTTAGGATAATGTCGGGGCTCCGAGGATGAATTTTGAGTACTCACATGCCCTAGATATTTTAAGTAATTAAAAAAATCCTATAAGATCTAATCAAATTCCGCGACACTTTAGATATGTCTTAGTATAGTAATATACATCGACTCTAGGCCTTAGGAACGACCCAAGGCCCAATCATCAAGTCGCATGAAGCGTGTGAGTGAAAAACCTTATCTTGTTATTCATCGCTGAAAAGTGAGAATAATTAGCTAAGTGAAAAAAACACTCTAGAGTGTACTCACTTGATGATAGAGTCCCAAGTTGCCTTATCTTGTTACAACAATTCATCATACTAGCGACATTTAATACAGTGCCCTGCAGGGCCGCGGAATTTGAGAGAGAAAAAGTAGAGAGAGAAATGGTCGACAAGTGCTTGTTGACTTCTGGACTTCTGAAGAATTTGATGAGTTCCCTGTACATTGGGTCATGAGGTCTTCAAGTTCTGCTTGGTATAACCACTGTTGTTAAAAACGGCTGAGTCGACTTCGACTCGGCTGAGTCAAACCTAGTTATAGGTTGACCGGGTTGACTCGGATCGGACGACCGGGTTGTTATCGAGCCGGCTGAGTTGGATATCAACTCGGCCAGCTCGGTAACAACCTGGCTGGCTTGGTCGAGTTCGAGCCAACTCGGCCGACTCAGTAAGAGTGGCCAGTCAACGATTTTCAGCGGCTTTTAAAAAAATAGGCTTTTTGGGACTCCAAAGCCCATTCTAATGTGCCTTTGGGTTCTTTGGGGTCCATTTCCCTCTCTTAAACCCTATAAAACCCACCCAACCCCACTCATTTCCTCACAACCATCTCATTGCATTTGAGTGAGAATTTGTTAGGAGTTGTAGAATTTGTTTTTGGAGCAGCAGTGAGGAGTCTTGGGCAAGCATTGTAGCAGGAGTGAGGAGCTTCTTGGGAAGCCAATGGAGCAGCATTGAGGAGTTGGTTTGTTGGAGCAACTTTGAGGAGGCAGTTTGTGCCTAGAGGTATTTTTCTTCACTTCTAAAAATCTGTTTTTGCTTATTTATTTTTTTGCACAAATCTGGAAATTGAAAATAGTGTTTTTTGTGAAAGAAATGAACATTGAAACAATGCTATTTTTTTGTTTTCATTTTCAGATTTTTTTTCCTTTGATTTCCAAGTGAAAAAATGGGACCTAGAGTGAAAGATGTTGCTTGGGCATATGTTGAAATGGTTGATAGTCAAATGCATTGCAAATTTTGCCATAAAAAAATTAAGGATGGTCCTGGGAGCATTAATAGGTTGAAATTACACTTGGCAGGGATTAGAGGCCAAATTACTCCATGTGAATCACCAGAAATTGGGGAGATTAGGAAGGATTTGTTAAATAACTTTGAGAAGTTTAAATAAGAAAAGGCTAGGCAAAAAGAAATAGAGGCTGAAATTGGGAGGAAGAGGAGTATACAAAAAATGATGGCTACCAACCCCCATTTTGATTTTGAGGGTTCTTCTTCTATCCCTTGTATTGATGCATCCAACCCCTTCCGATATGTTCTTCCCTCTTTGGAGTCTATTTAAGAAAAGGGTAAGGGTAAAATGAAAAAGAAGTTGATATGAATATCAAAAGTTATTTAACTGCCACACCCTCCTCTCCAACAGATGCACATGGTCCTGAAGCTAGTAGAACTTTGTAGCTCACTTTAGATGACCATGGGAAGAAATATTTGAGGGATACTGCTTGTGATTACATATGTAGATGGTGGTATGATGCTGATATCCCCTTCAATGCTTCCCATTCACCATATTATGAGCCTATGTTTGTTGCCATACATGTTGCTGGAAAAGGCTTCAAAGGCCCTACTATGCATGAGATAAGGGGGATATCGTTTGCAGAAAGAAATTGCCTCCATTAATGAGTATTTGAAAGATTTCAAGGACTCATGGGCAAGAACAGGATGTACCATCATGTTAGATGGATGGACTGATCAAAGGAACCGAACCATCATAAATTTTCTTATCTTGTGCCCATAGGGAACCATGTTTTTAAAATCAGTTGATGCATTTGATAGGGTGAAAGATGGACAATTGTTGTTTCAACTATTGGATGAGGTTGTTGAGGAGGTGGGGGTGGCTAATGTTGTTCAAGTCATCACAGATAATGCCTCTAACCATGTTCTTGCTGGTAAATTGTTAGAGGAAAAAGACAGAACCATATTTTGGACCCCATGTGCTGCACATTGCAAAGACCTCATGCTTGAGGATATTGGCAAATTAGATTGGGTCAAAAACACTGTAGATCATGCCAAAAGCATAACAAAATTTATCTATAATCATTCATGGATTTTGAGCCTTATGAGGAGACACACAGGGGGCAGGGATATTATTAGGCCTGCCATCACTAGATTTGCTACTCATTTTTTGACATTGCAATCTATGCTTTCACAACATAGAAACTTGCAAAACATATTTTCCAGTGATGAATGGAATCAAAGCCAGTGGTCTCTCAAACAGGAAGGCAAAGAATTGAAAAAGAAAGTTAAAGAAGAAATATTTTGGAGAAAGGCAGTAGAGATTGTGAAGGTTGTTGAGCCACTGGTTAAGGTGTTGCGGTTGGTGGATGGGGAAAGATTGGCTATGGGCTTCATTTATGAGGCTATGGATCAAGCAAAGGAGCAAATAAAGAGGGCATACAAGGATAAAGTGGCTAAGTGTGGGCCCATTTGGGAAATCATTAATGAGAGATGGAACAATCAACTCCATCGCCCTATACATGTAGTTGGGTATTTTTTGAACCCATAGTATCATTATAAAGCTTTGGTGGCAAGAGCTTTGAGGGGGGAGGTTAGAGATGGGTTGATTGACTGCATTGATCACATTATCCCATTGGGGTGTGATCAGCTGGAGATACAACGACAGGTCACAACCTTCAACAAAGCCACAGGTACCTTTGGGAAGAACTTAGCAGATTGCAAGGGAAGCAGATGAGCTAGGTAAACAAAAATTTCAATTTTCAAATTCTTAATACTTATTTTGTTAAATCGTTTATAATTTGAAAGTTGGATATAATTTGTAATTTTGTTGAGCTAACTCATTACACTCCTAGAATGTCCAATACAACCTCCGGCTCAGACGCAACCAATTGCTGAACAAAAGATCTGATTTAGATCCCATTGTGTTGGAAGATATTGATCTAACATCAAATTGTGTAGTGGAGAGTAATCCAGCAAAGTTTGATTCTGATGAGGATCTTGTTAGGCCCCTATACTACTAGTGTAACCCCTTATTGTTATTAGTACAACCCCCTTATTATATTGTTGTACCCATGTAGTCCCCATATTGTTATTATTGTGCCCCATAGAACCCACTATTGTTATTATTGTGTCCTTACATTATATTGTTATGTCGGCTTTGATTATATTATGACCCCTTAGACTCCTATAATAGAAAGGAGGTCTTGTCATTGTATCATCGAAGAATTGTTCATTTGTGTAATGTAAAGGAGGTTGCCCCCTCGAAGAGGCTGAATTCTAAGGTGTTGATCTATCTTTTTTATCTTTTTGTGAGCTGGTTTCATAACAGATCTTGATTTGGATTTACAGGTGGAGGCATCACTCGAACATAATGTTCAGTTGAATGCAGATCCACTTGTACTAGCCTCAAGGCCAGCCCCAAGTCCTCCAATTGCAGGTGCTTCCTCTGCTCAGCCACGACGGAAGCGCATATCTCATCTATCTCAACAACCACCAGCTGCAGAGTCTGCTAGTGCTACCACTTCTACAGTTGCAGTTGGAGATGATGATGAGGAGGAGCCATGGGCTTCCTTGTCTGACTCTGATTCATAGGTTGAGCCAGATGATGTTGGCTCCTCTAGCAGTAGCTAGTAGCACTGATCACAATTTACTTTTGTTGTAGAGGCCATTTCTAGCCTCGGCTATGTGTTTTTGTTTTGATCTCTATATCATCATCATGTATATATTGGACAATGCACTGGGTGCCATTTTGATATAATGGATATATATATGAGCCTACTTTGATCATATGTTGTCTTCTCTCTATATTCTAATGCTGTGTGTTTGGAAACATGAATGAAAATCTTTAAAATTATGTTTTTCTATTATAAAAAAATAACTATTTAATGTATTTTTTACAATGACCAAGTCATTGAAATCGAGCTGGCCGAGTCGATACCGAGTTGGAGTCAATCCTCGGCCGAGTCAGACTCGGAGTTGGAGTTTTAAAACACTGGGTATAATCTAGTAGATAACACAATGCTTTACCATCTGGGTGGTCTAATAGATTGGGCCGTCATTTGATGGTGCCGCCAAAATTTTTGTCAATATTTATCGTTATACCGCTTTGCTGCTCATGATCATTCACTATGCTTGTTCCCATGATAGTTGGGCGATGGGCGGTGGTCCCACCTTCGTACAACTATCGCGTTACACTGCCATGTGTCAATCTAGTCAACCAATCAAGTTGTGCCACTTGCTATATGACGTCCATGTTTTGCTGACGTCAAGGTGTTGTCATGATGATGTCATCATGCCACATGGCTTCCTCTAGGTAGTGCCACTTGTCACCAAGAATCTGCCACTTGGCCACCCAAAAACACCAAAGATGCATGACATGTGTCACTCATACAATCACGTGTTAGGGTCCATGTCATCATCTCTGCCACATGTCATGCCATTTGGCACTTACTTGGAGATGCCACTTGTCCTTCCACGTGTGCTAACCACAATTCGCCACTCACTACAATGTTGAGTGCAATTTAGTTTTCGCCTGACGGGCCGATAAGCACCTTGGTGCTTAGGTCGAACACCCTGTAACTAGGGGCAATGAATGGGGGCTTTGCTGCCCTGTTGCCTAACCTTTTAATGCAATTTAATTCACTCGCATCTCTGTGCCCTGTTAGCCATTGGTTGCTAAAACCCTTGCTGCAACAAAGGTTGAGAATCATTTCGGCCCCCCCTTTCTTGCTCGATATTTAACAAAAGAGGGGGGGGGGTGGCTGAAATTTGTTGCATATGTGACTAAAACTCCTGCACATTTCCCAAGTGCACCACACACTGTTTGTTGGTCTGTTAGATTGGACGACCATGATCATACTTTGGGCCTCCCAGCTTTTCCAAAGTTTAACGAGGGGGGGGGGGTCTAGATTTTGGCATATGTGGAACCAAGATTTGTTGGATTCCTATTTTGAACTGCAAACCTTCAAACTTAATTTTCTCGATGTTCCTTGAGAGTTAGATCAAGTGTCCTATACTATTGAAAAGGTCTCTAAGAGGACTATCTAACTAAACTCTTTATATGCTCGTTTGATAGTCATAACCACAACAAATACTCAATAAACTAAAAAACACCCTTAGGCTTCCATACGTCCTTTGAAATCAACGACATCAATTGTTATCAATGACAACTCATTGGCCAATAATCTCCCCCTTTGTCATTGATGGCAACACTACCAGACATTGGTGGTCATTGAGGGCAATGGGTTGAACTCCCCCTATCAAGTTGCTGGTCCATTGGCTGCTTTCTCTCTCGTGCTGCTAGTCAATGTCTGCTTTCTCTCCCCCTTTGACACCAATGACAAAGAGACTCATTGCAAATGAATGCTCATCCAATAACTGCTCATTGCCAATCCAATATCTATTCACTGCTCAATTGCTCCCTCTGTAACTACTTCCTTTTATTTGCTGCAACCATACTCTCCTTGTGAACACCATACTCCTTGGCTGAGATTAGTGAGCCATGCCTCCCCGCGAGGAAGAAATTACTCCCATTTTATGTTGGAGATATTCAAAGCTTTCTCTTGGTAAAGTTTTAGTAAATATATTTGCAATTTGTTCTTTTGTTGAAATGAATTCCAACTTGACAAGTTGATCAACAACTTGTTTTCAAAGAAACTGGTACTTGATAGGAATGTGCTTTGTTTTAGAATGCATAACAGGGTTTTCTAAGATGTTGATAGCATTGGTATTGTCACACATAATAGGTCTAGGCTGATCACCATTCTCTTGAACATCTTTAAGATTCTGCTTCATCCATAGGACTTGGGTACAACATGAGGTTGCTGCAATATATTCTACTTTAGTGGTGAAAAAAGAAATTGAAGTTTGTTTCTTGCTAAGCTAGGAAACCAAACACTTGCCTCGAAAGAAAGCTCCTCCATTGGTGCTCTTTTAATCATCAACACTCCCAACCTAATCTGCATCTGTATAAGCTTTGAGTGTAAGATTTGTTCTCTTGGGATACCACAAACCATAATATATAGTGCCTTGTAAATATCTAAATATTCTTTTATTTGCATTCATATGAGATTCCTTTGGGCTTGATTGAAATTTGCCCACCAAACCTATTGCTTGCATCATATTTGGTCTTGATGCTATTAAGTAAAGCAAGCTGCCAATCATAGATTTGTACGTGGTTTGGTTTGAGACTCATCATCCTTACTAAATTAGTTTGCATCCTGTTACCATAGGAATACTCACAGATGTACAATTTTCCATACCAAACTTCTTTAATATTTCCTTAAAGGTACTTGGTTTGAAAGATAAAGATACCTTTTTCCGATTGATTAACCTGCAAGCCAAGAAAGAAAGATAATTCCCATAGCATGGACATTTCAAATTCCTTTTGCATATTGGCTGCAAAACATTTTCTCATTTGCTCATAGAGTTTGTGCATGCATTACAGGTGGCACACATGCAACATCCGGGTCTTCTGATCACACATCTTAGCAAAGCAGTAATCGACAAGGTTTGTGAGCACATGGAAAACCCATCAATCCCTCCTATGGCACAAAACTCCTCAGCTTTGGCTATGATGTTATGTGGGATCACGTAACTAGCCTGCAAAAGTGAGGTTTGGTGGGAAGGTGGTATTTTGCTGATATGAAGGAACGCGACATGTAGCTGTGGGTAAACAAAACCTGGACCTCCATTCTTGGGTTTGGGAAGGTGGTATTTTGCTGATATGAAGGAACGCGACATGTAGCTGTGGGTAAACAAAACCTGGACCTCCATTCTTGGGTATCCACCAAAGGTGAGCAAGCTTATGAATAAATGGTTCAACTTTATTTCTTTGCACGAGGAGGACTTAGACTGTATTAGGAACATCCCTTGGGTTTACGGACGCAGTTTCCTCCACCTTCATAACTGGTATGTGGGGTTTAATCCCCTTCGAGACACACCGAGGAATAACTTTGTTTGGGTAAAACTACTGGGCCTCCCTCTGGAAATCTGGACTCGTGGGATTTTCATGGAGATTGGCAACTATATAGGCCAATTTGTATATGTCAATCCAAAATGTACGGGTGCCAGTGATAAACGGGTTGCCTGGATCCTCATGGAAATGGGTTTCTCCGGGGGACTTCTTAGACAGATTGATTTGGCTTGGGATGTTTTTATTCACCACTAGCACTTGGATTACTGGTGTATCCCTTTTAGATGTCTGTTATGCCACTATAAGGGACACCTTTTGGAACATTGCCCAAAAAGGTTTCCATACAACGAAATACAAAGGAGATGAGGCGATGGGCGCTAGAAACACAAGGTGCACGTTGCACAATGTAGCTCGGATAAATCAGGTACCAAATATTTCTCTGAGAAATCTCTTGCATTCATTGATATTCCTTTCTCCTCCCCTTGTGCTTCCCCTCATTCTCCCCCTCACTCTGTCACATCGCATCGCAATCTATGCCATAAACCCTCTTCTCCCTCTTCCATTCATTCGTTTCATATGCCTTCCCTAGATCAACAAGTTACTACAACGGCCCATGACTTGTTAGGACCCCACCTGAAAACCCTATACAGGCACATTCTCCCCCTCTCGCTATAAGTCCGTCCCCTCCTCCCCTGATTACCACTTGTCCTTGATTTCCCTCAGTCACAGGCGTTGGCTAATCTTTCCCCCCACAATTTTGTAGGTAGTGACCTGGATTTTCTCATGGCCAATCCAACACTTGACTTGGCGCAACTATCTGTCCATAAGGGCTGCTCTCGCCTCTCTCCTATCTTTGTCAGAACTATTACTTACAAGCTCATCTCCAAAATAATTGCGGAACGAATCAAAGGAACCCTCTCAAGCCACATCTCAATGGAACAATCAGGTTTCCTCCATAACAGACTGATACATGATGCTGTCGCCACTGCTCAAGAGGTTATCCTTTCGATACATACTAGGAAGATGAAGGCAATTGTGATGAAAGTTATCTTTGGAAAGTGTATGGCTGTGTTGACTGAACTTTCCTTTGACTTATTCTTACTAATATTGGCTTATCTTCTGCTATTGTAGAATGGATCATGGCCTGTGTCTCAATGACCCATTTTGCGGTACTGATCAATGGCTACCCCTCAAACTTCTTCACTACTGACACAGGACTTCGGCAGGGTTGTTCAATTTCTCCTTTACTGTTCATATTGATGATGGATTGCCTTAGCCTAAAGTTAAAGGGGGAAGTTTCAGAGGGTCTTTTAATGGAATAATACTCGTGGCTGGTATCATGATCTCACATAATTTCTTTGTAGACGACATACTATCTTTTGGAATGATTTCTCGCCCACAATGGAGGCTATTCCATAACATTCTGTAATGATTTGCGGATGCCTCTGGTATGCAGGCAAATGCAAGAAAATCTTTTATATTACATTCAACGGGAGACTTTAGGGAGATTAATGAGATTGGGAGCATGTTCAACTTCAAAACACTGCCTTTATGTGAAGGACTCACATACTTAGGGTTCCGGATCAAGCTAAACAAGTATAAAGTTTCAGATTGGCTATGGCTATTAGACAAATACATGAGGTGGATTAATCGCTGGGCACATAGGAGTTTTTCACTGGGGGACAAATATATTTTGGTTCAAGCTGTACTTCAACAACTCACAGTATACTGGGCACACTTGTACATACTTCCCACGACTGTCATCAAGAAGATCAAACAAATTATGGCACAATTTATTTGGTCTGGAAGGGAAGATCTCCACAAATATCACCTAACCAAATGGGATAATATAACCATTCCTAAGGATTTGGGAGGCAGGGGCATCTTAGACATTAGTTTATTTGGGCGGGCTCTCATCATCAAATCAAGGTGGTGTGGATTCTTCAAAGATGGTATATGGAGAGATATTGTTGCTACAAAGTACTTGTAGAACATAAGGAAAGAGGATTGGATCAGATTGGGACTAATTGGAAGAAACATAGGTTCCTACATATGGAGATGTTTCCAAAAGGTGAGAGACATGTTTTTGCAAAGAATTTGCTAGACTTTTGGTAGAGGAATCGAATCCTAATCGGGGTGGATAACACAGAATATGACAAGTGGCTTGATTCAACACCTTCACTAAAGAGGCATCTTCATATTAGAACAGGTCATAGATGCATGGAATGGTTTGCTCTCCAATTTGGAAACGTGTAGAGATGTTGGGACCGACTGGAATATTGGCAGCTGAGTGGGAGGAATATATCCTAAGACTAAGGCTTGTCGAACTTTGCAGATCCGAAGCTGGGGACTGTCTCACCTGGGCGAGGAAGCTACACAGAAATCTGATCGAGGTCGCGGAAAATTACAGGTATCTCATACACTCTCCATAATCTACACCAACCTTGTTGGTTTTCACTGTTCTGGAAAATCGACATCCCCATTACAATCATACTTTTTAACTAGCTCGCATGGAGAAATAAAAACCTTACATGGGAGAATTTATGCAAGAGGGGTTGGATGGGATTGGGGAGATGCCCTATGTTAAGACTTATATTGAAAATAACCTTCATTTGTTCTTAGAATGTCCGATTGCATCCTTTGTCTGGAGTGGCATATGTACTGCACTAAACCTTCCTTTTAGGAACTTTGGAAACATGGATGATTGTTATTTATGGTGGTTGCAACGCAACACAAAGGTAAAGGTTGTTCCCTTTCTCACCACCTGAGAAATATGGCGTGCTAGAGACTTATCTTTGAAGGGATTTCGGTCAAGCCTCATTTCATTATCCACAAAGTTCTTCTTAGTCTATATGATGGCAGAATTCCCATTCGCACAATCAAGGATAGATCTCACAGATTTTCTACAAATGCAATACATTTTCTGGCGGGTTTCTATGATGGTGCTGCTTAGAATTCTAAATGTGGTTGTGGTGTTTGGCTTCGGGTGGACCAAATTTGCCATAACAGGTTCATTGGAATGGTGGACCAGGTACCAACATGAGGGCGAAAACATTGCCTCTCTAGGGCTTGTTGTGGATCTCCGTATTGATACTTTATTTGTATATGGGGACTCACAAGTCCTCATCAATGGCTTATCGTCAAACTTGGATTTCTGCCCCCCACATCTTTCTGCTTGGATTGCCTAGACCAAATTTCTCCGTGGTACCTTTACAACGATCACTTTTGGGCACATATTCTGTGAGAAGAATCAGGTTGCAGACTTGCTGTCAAAGCATGGGATTGCTGATTTTTTTGGTACCATACATTATACTTATTTGGAGGGAGGGACAATATTAGCTGAGGGCTCTTTTCCCCTCTCAGAGCTCTTGGTTATTGACTTTTAATATTTGATCTATGCTAAGTATATATGGTTATGTTTTTTCTTTTTGATACAATCTATTATGATAGAAAACCACTATCCCAATGATGGCAATTTTTGACAACGTAGATAGCACTCTTTTTGAATATGGAAGGATATGTATAGATCTATTTCTTGGTTTGCCGGTAGAATATTATGAATTATGAAAGTTAGATGTATTTATGACTCATTTTGAATATATGCACTGGTACATAATATAAACCAACGTTTTTTTCATCTAAAAAAAAGAGTCAGCATAACTTCCAAATATTATGTCATCCACATAGACAACAATAATCAACATATTATCATTTTCAATCATGATGTAAAGGTTATTGTTTGTTACTGTAAATTTTAGGTTTGTTCTATGCTAGAGCAATTTATTTCAATTTTCACTATTAGCTCAATATCTTTTTCAAATTAGCAATCACATCAACATTAAAGTAAATTGCAGATAGAACATAAATATAAATTGCAGAAGACAAGCCAAGACAAGAGGACAGAAGATATGGCGCTAGCCAGGGACAAACCCCAATGTGGGGAAACCCTTTGATCAAATCTTCTTTTATGTTCTTCAATAGTTCAACTGAGAAAGAGAGAGAGATATTACATTTACAACGGAAGTCAACATTTTGACTTTCTATATTTATATGAGATCAGTTGAAGACATGCTTCTTCAACTGATTCCCCAAGGTGACTGCTTCACCCATCATATTGTTGTATTTCGTCACGGTGCTGCACTTGGTCACTGAGCTACTCCTATCACTAAGCTGCTCCCATCACCATGCTGTAACTCAACATCATGCTGCACCTTCTTATTATGTTGTACTTCATCGTCTCAGTGTTTTCACCAAATCATACACACAAGACATTCTCAATACATCATCATGCTACAATGCCTTGTTGCTACATCATGCTGTTGTTATACTTCTGTTGCTTCATCACGTTGCAACACTATACTTCTGTTGCTTCATTATACAACCATATGTATATCAACCTTAGCTGCCTGCTATGGTTTGTAGCCTAGCAAAGTAGCTAGGCTATAGTTCCAGAATCCTCCAAGCAGTCCCAAGCTAAACAATCCTTCTTTTGTCATGCTGTCACCTACAGCGATCTGAATTCATACACTGTCCTTTCTGACCTCTTTATATTGTGGCTCGGCTTCCTTGCAAACAGTCCTATCATGCCCAAACAGTCCTTGAATAGGCCATGCTGTCACCTACAACAATGTGGCATTATGACACATGTTTAGAAGACTGTAACAGGTCTCTTAGAGCTGCGTATAGGATCTTCTAGTTGCGGAATAAGGGTTGTACATAACAGTAGCTCTAAGACTTTCCTTAACAGCGTTTGGAGCTTCTTCAGGCAGCATATAGGTCTTCCTTAGACTGCGTATAAATCTTCTTTAGGATGGCAGATTAGGGCTCCTCAACAACGGATAGATGAGGTCTCTTTTGACTGCGTTTAGCCCTCCTTTGTACAACGTATTCAACTGCGGATATAGGGCTGTATGAAGACCTTCTTTTGCTGCGTAATAGGACTTGTGGTAGGGCTCCTTCCAACTGCGACAATGCCTCTTTGTGACTGCGGATAACGAGTCTCTTTCTTGCTGCGTATAGGGTCAATAGACAGCGGATTCAGGCCTTCATTTAGGAACCATATTAGCCCTCCTTTCATCTGTGGATTGAGCCTCTTGAGACAACGTATAGGGGATCATCCTTACTACGGCTAGGGCATCATCTACTTAGTCCAGCGTACTCTTAGTGTCTCTCTCCTTCACCAAAAACCCAAAGATGTGGAGAGGAGGAGATCACATGAAGAGTGTGTCTCTCAAATGACTTCAAGTTCTCTCCTATTTATACTAAAACGTAGAAGATGAATAGACATGACTATTGGGCTTCTGAGCCTACATAAGTTGCTAGCCGACTTGACAATTGTCTTATAACACAAATAAATTCATAACTCCATGAATACTTGTCGGAATCGGATGATCTTTAGATCAATCCTACACCTCTCGATGAGAGGGATCCAAGAAAAATATCAGTTGCCATAAATATGATGACCCACATGGAGTTTGGGCCTAGTTGCCAAATTTAACAGTTGCACCTCTTTTGAAACATTGTTGTTGAAGATACTTATTCAATTTATGATACCTGGCCCTAGGTGCATCTTTCAAACCATACAAGGCTTTCTTTAGTTTGCACACATGATCCTTGTCTTTTAATTGTTGAAATCCTTCTACTCGCTCAACATAAACTTCTTGGATTTCTCCATTTGAAAATGTTGATCTTACATCCATTTGATGAACTGTAAATTCTTTAAAACATGCAAAAGATGTGAACGTACTAATTGCTTCAATTTTGGGTAAGAACATCTTAATCCGCAATTAGAATTGACATGCAAGTGCTACTAAAAATGAAAAGTACTTGTATGTTGCCCAAAAGTAGCTCATTGAATTCAAAATCTTGCAAGGATTCCAAATATACCATTATCTCTATCATGTGAATCTTCAGATCAACGTTGCTAAACATAGAGGGTAACATGCATGTCATCTGGAGAAGTCTTATTAGAATCTGTGTTCATAAGAATTCTCGAATATGTAATCAATACTACACAGCAAGCCCTGGAACTTTGTATCTTAAAAAGTAGGGAACCTGCTAAAAATAGACTTTTTTATCACCTGTCGCCAACACCTACCTACAAGTTAGTGAGAAAAAACCTTCAACCCCATAAGGTGTGGTGGGTGGCAGGGAACTGAGAGAAGGGCCTGTCACACTAAATCCCTTTTCTCTCCGTTTAAGCTATCTCTTAGGTTAGCTATGGGGGGTGGTCCCTAAATGGAAAACTAAGTTAATGAAATGTGAGTTTTTAGGAGAGGTTTTAAAATGAAAGTGGATTACTTTTAAGAATTATGAGCAAAATATGGTATGATCAATAAAAATCATTGACATGATAAATCCATAAAACCAGTGCCTTAAGATAAATTGCTCAATAGAAATGAAAGATACATTTGTTCAGAACAAAAGTAGAATGCTTCCAATAATGAAAGCAAAGCAATTCTGAAATGGAAACAAAGATGTTAGCGCAATAATTGATACAAGATATAAAATGCTTTCAAAATATAATCAAAGCCTAAATCAAAACATATAGATATATCTTGTAAAAGGAAAAACAATTAGTGTTCTACTCGCAAAAGGAAAATGAAACAATGCTTGCCAACATGAAATATTCAACAATGACAAGTAGAATGGACAATTGCAAGTAACACCTTGAGATATATTAGCATGAGATACACTTATACTAGATTTGGATGCAATTAGTCTTGGCTATTTTTAATCTAAAATACCTAATCTAAGTGAGAAGTCCTCTTCTTGAGCTCTTACCAAAGGGTAAAAATTGGGGTGACTATAAGAAAGAGGGGTCGAGGGCATGGAGGTGTCATTAACAATACCAATCTCCTGGGTCTTATGAGGCAGCGCGTCTTCGTTCCTACAAGGGGACAAACCACCTTCATAACTTCAGGGTCATAACACTTTTACCTTACTTTGTACTAGATGGAAGAACTTTCCAAGAAAGTATTTTCCCTATACTTTCTATTAACCAAACTTATGCTTGGAGGTTAATTTTAGCGAGGATGCAACTATACTAAAATGCCTAATATGGTATGCAAATAAGTTTTCCAAATAGAGATTCGCAATGCATTCAATATAATGGAAATAGTGCTCAAAGTAAATTGCAAAATGTAAACTCAATTGGAAAAGGAAATTAGCTTGCACATGAATTAAATAAGATTACTAAATGCTTTGCTTCAAGAAAATGGAAATGTGCTCAAAAAGATAACTTGGATAGTTCTCAAGATAATGCAAGATACATAAGCTTCATGAACATATAAGATTGTAAGTTACTCAAAATTGTTGCTTTGACAAATGACAAACCAATAACCAACTAAAGCAATGAAGCTTGAAATTTATGTGCTTGCAAAATGAGCAAATAGCTTAAATAAATGAGCATGTAAAAAATGAGTCTATTGTGAGGCCAACACGAAGCAAATGGTTAAACTTTGCTACTTGAAGTTAGATGCCTTGCATAAAATAAATTGCTTCCAAAAGTAAGATTTATAATTGTACTTAAAAGCTAAACTTGAAATGACAAAGCATGAAAATAAGTAACAAAAAAAAATTCAGAAAATTAGCTTATGAAGGTGATGTTGTGTTAATTTTAGGGCATATGAAAGTGATGTTGTGTTAATTTTAGGGCATGCAAGATGAAAAAATTATAAAACAAACTCAAATCAAACTACCCACATGTTCCTCCTTTTGCAAAAAGGAGAAAATGATGCCTTGGGTGAAAACTCAAGCTTCCACAAGAAAAAATGAAGGATGCCTTGGGGGAAAACCCAAGCTTCCACAAGAAAAAACTAAGCTTTTATTAAATGTTACAAGATGAGAAACCTTGAAGAAGTCTCAAGTAAATCTTTAAGAGAAGTCTTTACAATTAATGAGGCTTCTCAAGCTCTAGATCTCCTTCTTGAAACTCAAATTCAGAAAATGAAGTAAGTATAATGAGGAAACTCTCAAGATTGAAGAAGTTAAGTGTCTCTTGGTGCCCCAAGGCTTGGCCTCCAAAGGTGAATGAAATGTTGCACAAAACAAGGAGTCAATCCTCCTCAAAAGTCCACGGCCTTGAAAAATAGCTGTCCTCCTCTTATGCCACGACCTCCTTAAAAAATATCAACTTTGAAAGGGTAGAGAGGTCATACAAGGAAAAGTGTTAAGAGTTTGTGCGATCCTTTCTTTATGCTCTTATGAAGTTATCAACAACACTCTACCTATGCTCTGCAAGATCAAGAAACAAATTATTGTAGAGAGAATATGAAAACAATTAAATAAAATACAAATAATATACATGAAACCAAATCAAGTGATGGGAGTGAACCTTATCACTTGGTTTAGTTTAGAAAAGCTCTCAAGTAGCTAATATGAATCAATCAAGTATTTTGTCAAGAATTTAAATTTTTTAAAAATAATTGCTTGTATACAAGCTTATGCCCAAATGAATCTCTGCAAGACATTTTTTCATAAGATAAACTAAGTGAATCCAAATAACAAATTAGAGTTCTTTTGAATGGTGCTCCAAGAGTGGGTTGGTCTGCCAAAGACTTCCCCTCACACTTGATCCAACAAAAATTCTTCTACAATACTCAAATCAAACATTAGTTCATATATATTTAGATACGCAAACAATGAATTGAAACTTCTAGAAATTCCCTTGAAAGTAAACTAGAATTTTCAAACTCTAGAGTTTACTTTAAAATGAAATGGCATACAAGATAATTTTGCACTAGCAACTTTACAAGAATATATGGAAAATGAAATAATTAAAAGCATAGAAAGATTATACCAATAGCTCATAACGCACCATGCTCTAAAGGAAGTACACCCATGAATGGACCCCCAAAGTCTTTTTATTGATATTCTTGAAAAATGTACAAGGTAGCAGCGTTTTCGCAAGCACAAGAGCTAGTAGACAATGATACTATATGAGAGCCCATGGCTACATTATATAGAGAGTTGGGAGAAAATCTCAATGTAGAAGTGATTAAACAAGTGGCATGAGGTGACAATCCCAAAGAGAAATTCAAATTTATTGAATGGAGCTCCAATGCCAAGTGTAAAATTTGAATTCTGGCAAGTGGACATCATTTTTTTTCTTTCGTTATGTGCCAAATTTGAATTTTATGATGGAATGACAAGTGGAGATGGGTGGTAACCCATGTAGGGACAATTTTCCACAAAATCCTCCACCAAATATTCTCCCAAATCCTCCCAAATGTGCATTAACTTAACAAATTCGAATTTCCAAGTAAGCAACTTTCTCATTTAATGCCAGAAATTTGATTTTATTTGAGCACATGTCCTTTCTTTGATTTTAGGAGTCCACATCACCCTGGGACTTCACTTTAACTCCTCCATAATTTTCCACCTCATTTCCACAACATTTAGCATACAACTTCCCTAAACATCATTTATTACAACTTCTCTAGACATCATTTATTACATTACGAATACAATTTTTATTGCAATTTCCGCTTTGTGGAAAATCTTAAAAATTAAAAAATGACTACCTAGACCTTACCAAATTCAACGATTTTTTTGTGTGATCTAGTATGATAATATACATCGACTCTAAAAAAGAAGGGATAATTAACCAAGTAAAAAAAACACTCCAAGGTGTACTCGTTTGTTGATGGAGTCCCAACATCCTAGGCCTGTTATAGACTCAAAACTCATCATTACTAGTATCACTTATTACAATTCCCCTTAGGGTGTGGAATTTGGGTACAAGAAAGATGATGAAAAATAGAAGTGGAGTTTAAAAACTCAGTTGACTGATGATATCTGATGGTACAAGTGTTCTTTAGATCATCCTTGGTCATGGAGTCTTCATATAATCATTAGGTGTCACTCTAGTGGTTAACAATATTCTCTCCAATTTGTGCAAAAAATGTGTTTGAATAACTATAACATCACTGAATCCATCTTGCAACCAGTCTCCCTGGGAACCAACCCCCAACCCAAGCAAAATTGTATCTGCATGTCTTTGAACCTCCAGTGTGATTAAATGTGTTGGTCATTAAATATGCAAGGGGGGAAATTTAGGGGTTAACATGTCCATGTAACATTCAACCCTTGAATAGTGTATGTTGAAATGCTAGACACCATTGCAAAGTGAGTATCTTGCTTCTTAGTGAAATTGTCTTCAAGGTACCAAAGTTTTTCCTGTTTCTAGGAGGTTCTACAGTTTGCACTTCCACACCACAAAGTTAGAGACACACTCCAGTAGGGTCTCTTTCGCATATTGGGAATGACCATTACTGCAACCAATGATCAAGCTTCAATCTCCACTTATTGGATCAATTGAGGTTTCACATCCCACAACTCTTCTAAGGTGCATGTGTCAATCATTGGCACATATTTGCTTCAGTCACTAAAACATGGATATATCATGCACTAAAACTCTCCTATAACTCTCTTTCCTTAAAGGCACATCATTTATCCTATCCACAAATCTGGGACTAGTGCTGATCTGAACAAATACAAGACTATCATGGTGGGCTTGATATTCTCCAAGCTCTATACCATAGTTCTACAGCAATGACTTTCTGAGGAATTGGAGAATCAACATATTAGAGCGAGAGGACAAGTAGGCTTTGGAATTGGAGAATTTTTAGTGATTCAGGCAGTGTATCTCCAAGTGTCTTCAAGCCCCTAAGGGCTGACTGGTGCACACCCTCTAACCTTTCTTCTTTTCATTTATCTGATTGAAAGCAAGGCTAATACTGACATAGATTTTAGTTAACTGAAATTTAGCAGCAAACTAGTTTGCATTTTTCACTGCAATACATTTTAGAAATATAATTACTTTCAGAAATTTTTGCGTGCTATTTTGTGAATATTATTTCACTGTTTTTCCAGTAATTTTCTGAGTTTTAAGATCAAATGCATCACTAGATTAGGAATAGTTAAACTCAATTTTTTTTTGAATTTGTAGTTAGCAGTTTGTCATTTAAAAGTTTCTGCTGCTAGAAAATATCTGAATATTGCATGGTAACGGGACCACTGGTTTAAAATATATTGCTGGCATTGACATTTGTTTTAAGAGCAAATTACTAGACTGATATTTCATTGAATGTAATCTGAGTTTAAACACTTAGTTTTATTTCTGAAACACATTTGTTTTTTACATACTCATTCAAGAAGGATTAAGTTAGTTTCACTTATGCATCAAATGATCTTGGATTGAGTATTTCACGCAAATGGATTTCTAAATATTAAGTGTTTTATTTACAACATTTTACATTTAAGTCCTGTTGTACATTTCAGTGATTACTTGTGCAGGCATTTCACATTGTGTAGATTTTACATTTCACATTGCTGGTATAAGTACTTGCAAAATTGCTGGTATAAGTACTTGCTTTTACATTAAGACCACCTTCTTTTTTCTGAGCCCTCATTTAAGTAAAATTAACCAAGTCCCTGCATTTCACATAGCTTTAAGTTTTGCATCTGTATATAAGACAATCGAATCATTCAGCAACAGTTTCCCATCCTTTATTTGGATTTTATTTCCTTTGCAAGATAGTTGACTCCACAAGGCATTGGTATCATTTTCCTCAAATAAAATTGAATCCTTCAAAATCTTGCGCAATCTAAACAATGATTGGTTGCTTAGTTGTGTCTCCCGAAACTGGTTGGTTCCCAACTAATTTTCATTAATCCCATTTCTATAGGGTCTACCACTCTTCGTCTGCTATAGGGAGACAACTCAAACGGAGTGATTGGGCATCAGTGTGACAGCCCTTGATCTGAGCCAGTGTTGCGGTGCCTAGACATTTTGTGTGACAACAAGTCCGGTTCACCTATTTATGGTCATTCGTTGGACATTAATAAAATTATCTTATCTTCAAGGCTGATCTCTTCATACATGAATTCTAGAAGGCTTCAGAAGTTCAGATACGCCACTTTGATACCATGTTAAATTTCTAGACTATGGTAGTCAGATCGGCATTTAAATATAGACCCTAACCCTAGGAAATTAAGGCCTTAAACTTCAACCAAAACTGCTGTAACTTAAACACAAATTCTGCTATCATACTGCTGGAAATGACTGACAGCAACACACAGAAAACATGCTCAGAAAGTCTGACTTTCAAATCTGCAACTCTGTTTATTCATGAACTGGAAAACAGTAAGCTAAAATCACAGGGAATAATCGGAATCAATTTTGAGTAATTGGAGAGAACTGATGGTATTGGAAGCCCAAGTTTGAGATGCTTGGAGAAAACTGATGTCAGAGCTTTTGCAGGACTGAAAAGCCAAAAATAGGGAGGTGTGATCCAAAATGGATCTGGTGTATGACTCTAGTTTTCATGCTTAAGTTTTAACAGTTGGCTGCGTTTGAAATGCAAGAGTCACCATATATTACAAGGAATATATATTGTAGAAGAAGGCATGCTACAGAAATGTAGACGTGTTGTACAAATCCCGATGCAAGTTGGTGCAGATCCCACACTCATGCCTGCTGTGGAAGACTGCCAAAAGACAGTTCTATAGAAGGGACTGCTCAGTGAGTCAATGCAGGGGCCTGCCAATTGAGGTCTATGTTGATAATGATGATGAGAATGGTGATGCAAAAGATATGTCTGCTGAAGAAAAGTCTCCTTTAGGTTTGTCATGTCTGAATACATGGCAAAAGACAAACTGATCCAAGAGAAGAGGCTAGCTTTTGTGGTCATGGCAGGAATGCCAACCATCAGGCCACAAAACCATTGGTGAGCTGTTGAGGAGGATGCCACCTTGGTCAAAAGGCAGTTATGCCTTAGGTCACTTGGCCTTTTGTGGCCTTTGTGATGAGGCATAAGATGAGGGGGTGGTCTATTGGTCTTCATGGACAGAAGGCAGTAAAGAGATGCAGCAGCAAAAGCAAAAAGGGTGTGTGCCAAGGCATTTTATGAGTAATAATAACTTGAATAGATAGAGGGACTGCTCCAAAGGTTGAATGGACAGAAGAATACTTTTCCACAGCAGAACTAAACCGTCTATCAGTGAAGCAGAGGTGGGGATTTGAGGGCACTGTTTACTTGCCCCTTGGTCCCTTGACCTTCATACAGAAAGTAAATAGAACACTGTTCTGAAAATGGACGATGGAGACTCAGCACCAAAGTCTGTCCTCATTTGTTTCAACAATTCCTAGAGATTAAATGAATAGTTTCAGGATCAGAAGAATCAGAGGTGAAGCAGCGGTGACAGAAGATTGAGCTGAATGGCTGAAAGCTAATATTGCTTGTCCACGGCCATGAGGACAATTAGAGAGAGCTGTGAAGTTCTCAAAGAAATGAGAAAGGAAAGTAAGGACAATTGAAAATGAACATCACCCATTGCTTTGTAATTCTCAAAGTAAAGAAGAGTTGAGAAGCCAATATTTGTTGGTTTTCCTAATTAGGTTTCTTTGGCATATCTACATTACTGTTATGTTTAAGGGTTTCCAGGGTGTAATTGCATTATTGTAGTTTTTATGATTGTTTACTTCAGTACTGTTTATGCATTTAAATTCAGTCTGTAAGCTATATTTACATTCACCTTATACAGTGAAATAGGAAGCAGGGATATACAAATCAATTTCTGCATTTAAGTAGCTGTAATGGTAAGATGTGTGGCACCCCCTCTCCTTCTCGACACTGTCATGATTCTGGCAGTGGCTTGATATGACATCTTGATCTAGCCAGTTGGCCTTCTGTGCGTTTATGTTGTGAGTTATGGCGCTAAAAGACTCTGAATTTTTGATTGCTTGCATGGCAAGGTATGACTAGCTTGATTTTTTGGCTTATTGGCCTTAGCTTGTGGTTGTTATCGCGGCACATTTTTTTTGTATAAATGCATGTGCCATCTTGTATATTTTATTAGAAAGAAGCAACAAAATCTCTGTGCTTTGAATAATCCATAGAAAATCAAATACTAATCATATGGAAGCCAGAATTTAGTTCATAAATGGAATATGGGGTAGAGTGTTAGAAAGGATCATAATAAAAATGAGGTGAACTTTTTGGTGATTTGGATTTGGATATTGGTGATGAGGTTCAGGTTTGGATTTTGGTATAGATGGCATTCTATAAGAATGCAACTGTTCAATTTATATTTATTTCTTTTCTTTGATTTATGTTTGTATAATTACATCAACTGTTAGTCATGTTTGTGCATGTAAATTTCTGAATGTTCCAGAGAATCTGAAGACTTAGTTTCAACTTGTTTATATAGTCAATCATGGCTTTGTAAATTTTAAAGTTTCTAGATTTTTTGGCTATTGTATTCTAAAGATCCAACTTCCTTTTACTGATGTTTGCAGTGGGAAATATACCATATGATGCAACAGAAGAACAACTGGTACAGATATGTGAAGAAGTTGGACCTGTTGTATCTTTTCGGTGCGTTGAATTGCATTATCCAGGATGACTTGTTTTTGGTTTACTCTTTTGCTTGTCACTCAAAAGATGGATTCCTTGTACAGTCTAATAAAATGGACATCCGTTTATTAACAAGATATGACTACCTTTGTGTGATGTTTGATTTGTGTTGTCCAATTATTTTGCACAAGCCTTCTGCATCCTAAATTTCTAGATGGTCTGAAAATGTTTTTTTGGCCCTTGAATTACTTTTGCCTGTCACCATCCTGTATTTTAAGTTGACATATAGTTCTTTATCAGAAATCTTATTGTTACAAGTTGAGGATAGTATATAATAATACATTATGTAAGCATCATCTAATTTCTGCAGTATTGAAGTCTCTATTAATTATTTATTGCTGGAGTGTTTCACTAAAATCAAGTAAAGAAGCCTCCATTAATTTTCTGGACAAATTTTTGACAGATAAGATGTGACACTGAGGTATCTTTTGAAGCTGCACTCCTGGAATTATTGATTCTTATGCTATGAATTTATACTAATAAACTGTTCTGAATGAGGGTTTGCTGACTTTTGGCTTCACCCCTACAATCTAATGCGCAACCTGACCTAGCTGGCTGGATGACAAACGTGGCAGTAATTATATCAATGTTAGAATGTGATATGTAACTTCTTTGCAAGAATTTGTCAATTTGAAGATGAGGTTATCTAACCCTAAATCTATATTCCATTCACATGTTGATGTCTACAATGATAAGTTGACTCAACACCTGTTGAGAAATGTAGCTCGAGCAGGAACTGTGCACACGTTTCAGTGTGAATGTGCAGGAAGTGGTTCGAAACATTTCTTTAGTGACTAGTGACCACTTAAGGAAAAGTGGGAAGTTATTCCATGCTGTAATCTCACTTGAAAAATAGAAGAAAAGCCAATTAATGTTAGGAATCTAAATAAAATGTTCTAGAAGTTCTAGAACTCTAGTGACTTAAATTAGGATTTAATCTTAGCATTACGTGTCATGATTGAGATTGGTGGCATCTAGGATTAAGGAGATTAGTTACGCCTTTCAAAGCATAGAGAGGACAAGATAGGAGAAATTGATCATATATGAGAAGAGAGCAAGAGTGAGCCGAATAAGGAACAGTGTATTCAAGGAGAAGAATAGCAAATTACTAAAGAGACCATTAACATACCAACAGGCTGTACCACTGCTGTAGCTGTCTTTTTCTTATGCACATGCCATACCCCTTCAAATCTGGCCATACACAGTCTTCTGTGGATTGCTGGAATGAGCTGTAGCTGTTGAAAGGAGACAGTGGTTTCCTGTCCAGGAAATTCTGAAACAGAGCAGGCCATATTGCTGTAGCTATGTTTTCTTTACACTGTTGAAATTTGGGGCAGCTATGGGATGAATTTCCCCAAGGAAAATCCAACTACCCCAAAAGAAGCCCATCTCACCCCAAAGAAAGAATTCAAGTGGGATGAAAGAAAAATGATCATTATTATTTAATATGGCATAAATTTATATGGGCAAGTATTTATGTCGGCTTCAATTAGCAAATTTGAATTTATGTTTTTCCCTCTAAAAAAGATTTGTTGGCCTCATAATATTCATGTTGGCCTGCCCCAATGGTCGTGACCCTTCGCTCAAAGAAACAAATATAAATTTGGCACGTATCCTCCCATTTGGCACAATCAATTTGGCCTATTTGAGGCATCTATTCTGCGGCCTATTATCATGCATCTCTGTGGTCATTATCATTCATCTTCTGCGGCCTATTGTCACCAATCTCTGTGGCCTTCCTTATGGATCAATGAGGCCTTCTTTTGAGGATCTCTGTGGCCTTCCTTATGGATCAATGCGGCCTTCTTCTGAGGGTCTCTGCGGCCTTCATTAAGGATTATATGCGGCCTATTCTCTGCGGCTATTTTTCTGTGTATTGTAAGGTACAAGTTAGGACATTTTTCCTGGCTGAATTGGAAGGATCAGTTTCTGTGTATACCTCAGGAGGACTGGGACCTAATTAGGATCACATCTGAGGTCATTCAATGCTGGAACAATCATATGTCTAAGACCGAAATTGCTAGTGAAATAGCGCAGGAGATAAGGTAGCTGTAGCTTCAGGTACAAGAATTTAGAAGCCCTAACCAGGGCTAAATTGGAGCTGTAGCTTCAGCTACAAAAACGTAGAAGCCCTAACCAGGGCTGCTTCTTCAGAGATTGAAGTGTGCACAGGGCCAATATTTCATGAGCATAAGTTGACGTCCTCAAAGGTTAAGCAAGTATATTCTATGATTGATGATTTACTAGATAATATGGACTGGCTTTGTATGTGTTTAAACAACAGTGTTAAGCAGCCCAAGTTCAGTGAGTTTGGTGACTTGTTAAAGGATACTTGGTGTTCCCTAGCAATGTGAACAAGGGCTGGCTTGTTTCTATGAATTGTTCCCTAAGTCATGTTAATTTGGAGCAGTGAAAGGATATGTAAGAAGGCTTTCTTTTTTGCCCTAGTTCTGTGAACTACAGAGGTCACCGAGTTTGGTGACTTGTTAAAGGCTACTTGGTGTTCCCTAGCAATGTGAACAAGGGCTGGCTTGTTTCTATGAATTGTTCCCTAAGTCGTGTTAATTTGGAGCAGTGAAAGGATATGTAAGAAGGCTTTCCTTTTTGCCCTAGTTTTGTGAACTACAGAGGTCACCATCAGTGAAATGACTTGATATGGCAGTTTTATATAGCTGTCATATGACGGTAATGTATGGCAGTCCCCTTTATGACTGTGACCTAATGACAATGAAGTATGTCAATGACCTTTATGACTATGATGAATGGCAAAGATTTTTGGTAGTGATTTGACATTGATACATGGCACTGATTTGACAGTGATGTATGTCCATATCCTTATGACAGTGATGTGTGGCAGTGTGCTTATGACAATGATGGATGACAGTGAAACTTATCCTTATGACAATGACATTTATGACAGTTATACTTGACAGAGATATATGTTACTTATGACAGTGATATGGAGATCTATCGAAGGTCTGGTGGATGAGGATCTTGTATTGGCCTAAGGAGGTGTAATACTAATATCCCCAATTTTGATTTTCAGCATTAGAGATGAGTTTGGGGAGAGGACGCAATTCCGACAACAGGACTTAGGAGGAAAAGAGAATATTGCGGCTCTAGTGGAAAGTGGGGACCACAAGAAAGATAAATTCAATCCAAGGAGGGAACTCACACCCTTGGAAGAGAGAGGAAAGAGAAGAGAGTGGGAATTAGGGGAGAGAGAGAGTGGGGACCACAAGGAGAGGAGGAGCCACAAATTATAAATAGAGCAAGAGGCACTCATTTTGGTCATTCATTCATCTGCTATAGGCTACATCTTTTGCTTGTGGAGGAGGGCCAAGCATTTGGGGTCAATTTTGGAGTGTCAGAACTAGGACAAATCCTTTTTGGGTTTTTGACAAAGACCTCAAAAATAATTTGGCTGAATTTTTTGGGCAGATTTGTGGGGCCAAATAGGGGTCCCAATCCGGTCAACAGCTAGAGGAGCTAGGGGAAAGTTGGGCCAAAATTCCGAGGTCAACATTTGGCCAATTCCTTCGTGGGTTTTTGTGGGTTATTGGTGGAGAGCCTGGGGTTAATTTCTTGGAATTTTGTGAGCATCCGAGGAGGCCCTAGCAACAGTTCTTTGCAACCAACAACATATTTTCTGGGTAGTTTCAATGTAGAGACAGGAGAGAGCAACAATGGGATTTCTTATTGTTCATTTGGGCTTACCTAGCTTGCCTTGAGCAAGCCAGGGTGCACTCTTTCCGACACCACATTGTGCCCTCTTATTTATTAATAAAATGGCTCAGTAGCACAGATTTTGGTGAAATTTCATGGTTTGATTCATTTGTTTGATTTTTGTGGATTATGTCTATGTTTTCTTTGTTATTTACTATAAAAATTCCCTAGGAATATTACAATGGTATTAGAGCCATAATCTTGGCTCAGCGTGTGGGAAACCCTTCGTTCTATGACTAGACCAAAAAAAACCTAAAAATTCATGGTATCCAAAGAAAGGTTAGAATCAAACAACATGGCGGTAACCTTGAATGAGGTGATTAAGATGCAACAAATGATGATTGATGTGGGATCATGGCATTCAGGAGTCCCTCTCTTTTTTGGAGTTCTATGAACTAAGAGGCATGCATAAACCAATGGAGATTCAGTGGAATTTTGCAGGGATGATGAGGAGGATTAAGGAAGAAGACGAGAGAGTAGTTCAAGTAGCCATGGTTGGCAAGGAGACAATTGAGCATACACCCTTTGATGAGATGCCATTCGTTGTTGAGGTATCTATTGATGAGGTATCCCGGGTTGTGACCGAGTTCTCAGGTGATAGTAGCGCACCACAGGTCGATGAGGTGCCGAGAGACATCTCCAATATTGATGAGGAGCCAATAAGTACAGGGGCATCCAGATCTATGGCAGAGTTGCTGGACAATAGTCACCTACAACTGACTGGTGAGCATGTCTTGCATGTTGGGCTGTCTATGGAGGAGTAGTTGTAGGCTCATCTCAAGCCCATGATGGAGGAGGATGTGCAACCATCCTTTGGGCTAGCCATTGATGAGGGGCAACATAGAGACCACACGTTGGGATTTCAACACAATTCACTTCAAAGGCGCGCTGACAGGTTCTACAACGTTGTTAGCCCATCCCTACACATTGGATTGAGAGAGGTGGAGTTGTTTAGGCATACCAGAGGGGATGCCTAGGTTAGCAACACTGTTGGGTCACCTTTGCTCATTGTAGAGAGAGAGAGAGAGACAAAGCTACCTAGTCAGATCTCATGTGTTGACCTGGGTAGCAGGATGAGATGATCAGAGTTGCACAACGTGTAGCATCCGCATGTTGGGGTTGTTCCATGTGCTGGAGTTCGTGCATTCGATCCCTCTCTTGGAGTTAGATGGTGAGAGATTTTGAGTTGGTACCCTGTGGAGTGGGCTATGGAGATGGTGGTGGACCTGGGTGTAGCTCTGCAGGAGCTTCCAAGCACTGGGGATACCAACAGCGTAGATTGGCATTGGGTTCCGAGTGGGACTACTTATCATTTCCTAGGTATGTCGATTGGCTACAACTTGGATGGTATAGTTGAGTTTGCACATTCGCTAGGGGAGTCTCGGTTAGCACTAGTGGCCAACCAATTTATGGACAGACTCCTTTGGCTGTCTTGGTATGATGTCTGTTCACGGGATCACAGGGTGATCAACATACTCTGGCATGAGTTTGTCAGAGGTGGTATTGCTAGGCCACCGGATGGTGCCTTGTATGGAGCTGGGGACTCTTCACTTTTGTGTGGGGCACATAGGATCCAGAGGAGCTGCACATTGATAGCATCACTGCTGACACATAGGGAGATTCACTTCTCGGATCCCTCAAGGGGGATTTGGAGTGAAGATCCATTCATCGGCAAGTATAGTGATGTGATGGTGGAGCTGATGATACTGATCAGTTGTGGGTCGACATGTAGAGACACAACTCTAGGCCATCACATCCAGGGATGTGTGGGGGCATCTAGTATTGAGTAGTGGACTAGAGGGGGACATGCAAATGCATGGTGGTGTACTGTAGTGTGTTGGATCGCATTGTGGAGTAGGAGTGCCTTCCATCACATTGAGTAGATGCGCGGAGTGACTAGTGCCTTGACGCAAACAGGATGCGAGGCGTTATAGGATGGTATAGCCTTAGCCTGGGGTATCCAATGGTGTGCAGGGACCCATTGCGGCTTATAGTGGCATGCTGAAAAGTACATCGATACTTAGTGGTATGCGGTGACACATGATGCAACGCATCAGACTCTTGGAGTGTTTCCCAATGAGACTTATGGACTGGGGCATTGGGTGTACCATTGGATGCAGCTCACCTAGGATTGATGAGGACATTGTTGAGCATCTCGGGACACTGTGTTTAATGGAGACAGGGCTTCAAGGGAGTTATTAGCAAATACGAGGTAGAGAGAGTGTCGTTTGTAGGATCACTCTTGAGCATTCCGACAGACTTTTGATCATACCCTTTGGGACATACCCACCCATCATCCTCCAGTCTTGCTTACAGTCAGAGCGTTTGGTTGTTTCCCCTTGACACTCTCCATTCAGGCAGGACTATTACATTATGATTAAATTGTTAATTGTCAATGCATAAACTATAAGTATCTAAATTTACATCACATTTACTTGTGAATGATCACATAATGAAAATAGCAATATCCAAAATCAACCACGAGAAATTTCTAATTTCTTGTCTCGTGCTTGATTGGGAGTCTCCTCCTACATAGTCGAACGAACTTAGTGCTCTTGATTAAATACAAGTTCCATACCCTAGTATCCTACGTGCTCTTGATTATTGGGAGTCTTCCCTGCATAGAGGGCTTGGTTCTCTTGCCTAAATACAAGTTCCATACCCTAGTACATGACAAAATCCAATGGAAACATTGCAATCCCCCCAATTCTGAAATCCTGAAAAACAGATAAGTCTGCTGGATTTTGAGTGAGATTTAAAATTCTACTTTCTCCATATGAAATCCAATGAGGGCGAAACCACTCTCAAACATCTTGAGTCATTTCATGGTAATGTTAAAAATTTAAGTAAAATGATGAAAATGAAAAATAAAGGAGAATGTCATGAAAAATAAAGGAGAATATGAAAATGAAAAATAAAGGAGAATGTCACTTTTACTTTAAGAATTTAACATTACCATGAATTGCATATCAACATTAGGGCCATAGGCTTGAACATTAGGCTGCCCCACTCAAAAAAATCCTCCTTTTTATAGTTTGAGAGACATCTAGAAGATATTTTAGTTGCCCGATAAAAAATTAGAAGTGAAAAAATAAAAAATATAAATACAAGAAAAAGTCAAGTTAGAAGAGGAAACTTTGTCGTACGGCCTGGAAATGCGTTTCCAGCCGTATTGGCCACGTTTCCTCTTGGAGAAACAGACCAGTATGGCTGGAAATGCGTTTCCAGGCCGTACGGTACAAGTTTCCTTGTTTCCCGCTGGAAACGGACCCTTCTCCAATTTTTCCTGCAACTTAGATTAATACCCATTAATCATTTTAATTTCCTCAGTTTAGACTAGGGACCCATTAAAAATAATTAATTATTTTAATAAAACTGCTCTGGGTGGAATTTCCCAAAACGCTTTTTGGGTTCTTTGGAATACATGTACCCAAGCCTTCTTGCAAAATTTGAGGCTTAGAGCACATCCGATTCCGCCAGAAATCAGCAGTGCTTTCATTTATCAAAATTTGCTTATAGTATGAAACAATGTAATATTGGCCGCTTCCAGATTTTGACCGATGACTTTTAGCAATTCCAAAATAAACCCTCGAATACTTAAAATTGAAACTGAAAACCTGAATCCACAAGTTGAGCCAAGTTCGATGCTCTGATACCACTATAATGTCCCAAATGAAGAAAATTTGGAACAAGCACTTCACATAAAATTTAACAAAAGATTGCCATGTAAAAATAAAACAAAAAAAGCATGCAATCGCATAACACATTGAACAAGGAAATTTTCAGCTTTATTATATTAGATAAACTAGGGTTTTACATGCTAATACAACCCATATAGCTGAGACAACTTAGATAGAACTAGCCTCAAATAGATCTATAGTAATGCTACAATCAGCGTCCCAAACAAATTGAAAAACAATAAACTGCAACCTGTGAATCCTTGATGGATCCACCAAGGGAAGATATGGGTGCTTGCCCACTCTCACTGAATCCCCTGAGGATTTCAGTCCTGGGGCTACTGTTGAAGTAGAGAACCAGGTTCTCAAACCTCTCCACAAACAATACTGAAATCCCAAATGTCTCCAAATGATCTCCTCCTCCCCTTTTATAGATCTGATAGTTAAATCTCCAAGCCTCTAGAAGCATCTATTTTTATTATTTTATTATTATTCTAGAATCTCCTCCATTGACTTTATCTTAAGTGACCTTTAATTTTATTATTTCACTAGTCACTTTTGGCTTTTTTTCTCCAATTAATTAATTTTCCTTAATTAAATGAATAATTAAAGTCATTTTTAACTATGGAAAATGGAAAATCACCCACCATACTCCCGTTGGCCACTGGAAGTTTTTTCTCGGCGTCCCATCTTGTAGAGCTTCTCGTTCCAGTTCTAACGAGCTATTGCACTGAGGTGTTCCATCAATTAATCTCCCCGGAATGCCACCTCGAGCAAAATTAATTAAGTTATGCCCAATAATAACACTGATTTTTGAAAGTTGTCGGAATGCGACATAATGAAATGCAAACTGTGGGGATGATGGAATATGCCAAGCGAATGCTATCTAATCCCATAAAAACTCTTGAAAACTCCATCGAGACCCGTGATGACATAAACCTGCTCCATTGTCCTGGCCATCCCCTGCCTTGGAAATCCACCCTGGCTGTACTATGAAGAAGAATAAAGATGGGGACATGACACACAAACAAAAAGTTAAAATAGAAGTGCCATACTATAATTCTTATCTTCTTACAACCCAAACATTTTTTTTAAAGTCGAAAGGGTGATAACTGAGATATGATATGTCGACTTTAATATAAAGTTTATGTATACATAAGGGTGATTTAAAATAAAATATTTCCTACGACAAATATTGGATACGATAAAAAATAAAAAATTAGAGAATTTTCAAAGGGCTAGTTATAGTTGACATAAAAATATCGACAAATTGCAAGGGATTATTTAAATAAGTAAATACTCTTTTTATAAAAGGGGGAATATAAGGATATTTTGGGAAAAAGAGAGGATATTTTTGAAAAAAATGGAGTCTATTTCAGAAATTAAAGAGGGAAGATTTCCTAAAAATTTTAGTATATGTGTCCATGCACCCTTTAAAATCAAAGGGTCATTGGTGGGAAAGGAGTTTATCATTTCTATTGATCCTACTCAAAATAATAATTATGTTAGTACTGAATGTGTTAACCAATTAGTGATCCCTGAATCCAATATCATTGAAACGAATTTTGTTGACGCAAGTGAGAAACAATACGACATAGGCAATCTACACCTAAGTGTTGGGGACTATACTTTTGTCTCACAATTCACTGTTAAAACCTAATTTTGCCACAATAGTGATATAATTTTGGCTTCGCCCTAGTTCGAATCACTAGGATCTTTTATCTTAAATATGAAGAAGAAGTTTTTAACATTTTCATACAAAAAGAAAAAGATAACATTATAGGATGTTACAATGAAGCCAGTTCCAATAACAGCAGAAGACAAATAAGATATTTCTAAAGTATATTTTCAAGAAGGTAAAAAAGTACTACAAAATATGCAAAAAGAAGTTGACAAGATCACTGCTAACAAAAATGAAGAAGTTTCATGGCTTAAAGACCAGAGTGAAAAATTATTGACGCAAATTAAGAAGCTTAAGATGGATAAGAAGTCATTGGAATACAAGGTACAATTGTTTATTGAGAAGGAAGCATCGAATATATAAGTCCAAGTTGAAGAAAATGGAATGAATTTTGGTCCAGTGAAAGTCACAACTCAAGAAGAAGACACGCCAGTTAAAGAAAAAACACACTCAAATGTTGAGATGAAGGAAATTCCAAGTGAAGATTTTGTAACCAACTCGACGACATCGAAACTTGAAGTAAATCAGAATTTTGCCACACACATGATAAGGGAAACCGAAAGAACTCTTTATCAACATCTTAATCACAAGAATAGACATCTCACTTAGTCTACGAATCTGTATCACTCAGAAAATAAACAACAAATTTATGTTCCGTAGAATACTGAAGTGCGCACAACTCAGTCCAGTGATAACAGTTCATCACAAGTTTCCAGTAATCAAAAGATTTCACAAAATATTAATTTAGGATGGTCAAATCCTTCCTTTGTGTGACAATTTTATATATCACTCCAAGGATCATATCAACTTCTAGTAACAAAGATGACCGTCTCGAGATGAGAAGACATCCCCTTTCATTAACACGCTTTGAGGACAAAGCTTTTTGAAGAGGAAGACAATGTATGAATATAATTATGTAAAATTAATAAATAATCAACATAATAATATGTAAATAAATAATAATTAGTTAAACATAGAGATATGTCTAAGGAGACATGACTATTCATAAAGGAACACCTGCTTGGTATATAAGCAAGCCCCTCACTCTCAATTGTATCATCATTCTCATTTATACATTTCAATATATATTCTTGTATCCTCAATGGAGATATACATAGTCCAAGTCTTTTGGAGTATTTAACTTGAAGAGCGAACTTTGTTCGTTCGTTCCACATGATTACATATGTAATTATGAAGACTGAACCTAGTTACATATTTCAACAATTTGGACTTAATAAGCCATCACTGAATCACTTTTAAATTGATTTGCTGATGGAGTTGGTAATTAGGCTTCGTTACCTACATTGTGTTCCATGTTGATTAGTCAAGTGTTCTATTTCTTAGTTTTCAAATTGTAAGGACATTTCATTAGAAAGTGGTCTTTTGTCTCACAAATGCCACAGTACTTGCTCATGTTTTATATATAATTTACTGAAGCGTGTTCTTGTTCGCTGTAATTCATGAACGACATCTCTTTCGCATCCTTAGTCAAACATTTCCGTAATATTGATGTTGTTGTCATCATCAGTACTAGGGAATTTTCATTCAGGTTTTTCTTCTGTCCTCTATCTCCATATTTAGAGCCTATTAGGCTATTTGGTATCTCCATCATAGGCAACGCCCTTCTGCAGAATCATTGGCAACATCCCACAATGTAGCAGGGAATGACTGAGTCTGCTACCTGTTAGCTAAGTCACAAGGTTTGGGTTTGAGTTTGGGTTCGACAATGATTTGGTTTGGTTCAAGTTTGAATTTTTTGGTGGGGATCAAATGAGGTTCGCCATTAGGTTCGTCTATATACACTTTCTATATATATTAATAATAAATATAAATTTTAAAATGAAATATAGCATAGAATTGTATGAAACCAATGTCAACAAAAATAAAAATTGCTGTCATAGACTTGGAAATTGCACAGATAGATTACTAGTGTGACATGCAACATGAGGTCATGAGCTTGAACTATGAACTTGGTCAAAGGCCATGAGGTTCAAGTTCTTTTTGAGATTCGCCGAATTTTGAACCTCAAGATTGAGATTTGCTGAACCTTGTGACATAGCCTGTTAGTCTGACCTTTGGCCATCCAGATTGTTTCATATATATTGGAATGTCAGGTTGGGCCTTCTTTCCCAGAATCCAAGGAAGTTCAAGTTCGAACGGTCTCCCATGATAGCAGCCATTCCACCCACTGTCTATGTTGTTTGACATAGAGCACTCAGTATGCTCTGTAATTTGGTTAAATTAATGTCATTTGGCTTATGAATGCTTTAGGGCATAAAACTTTTATACTAATGTTGTGCTACTAAATTATTGTGTCTATTGATGTTGTCAAAATTTAATTTCCGTAGTTATGATGAAATTGAGCATGATTGAAAGGAACTAAAATGGTAGTCTAGTTATAAATTTTTGGTAATATCAAATATGTTAATCATACTGTACAAATTGCTTTATAGTTTTGTGTTCGCATTTCTGTCTGGGATGTTTTATAATGCATTTTACTTGTACAATTCTTCAAACCGGTGCTATATTTCAGAACCTTTTACTTAATGCTGTGAAGCTGGTTCTTTGACTATTGTCAAAAATGATTAATGTACTTCTTGTAACTTGTTAAAATTTAGTTTAGACTAGTATAAGCTTGGACTAGACATAACACAAAATAAATATATGGATAGACAAAACACCATGCCTCTATATATTTGTGGCTTTTATCCTAATCATCGTTCCCCTGTTTCAGATTGGTGGTTGACAGAGAAACTGGGAAACCTAAGGGTTATGGATTTTGTGAGTATAGAGATGAGGAGACAGCAGCTAGTGCACGTAGAAATCTCCAAGGGTATGAGATAAATGGTCGGCAGCTACGTGTTGACTATGCTGAAAATGACAAAGGTGTGGACAGAAATAGGGAGCAGGTACTGTTTTAATTTCAAATCTTTTTCACAAGAATAATCCTGGTGTTCAGCTTAAGGTTTTGATCTGCCTGGAAATGCTTTTGCAACTCCTCACAGTTGACTCTACATAGTTCCAATCTTCAGCTATGTGTTTTCAGGCTATGCTTTGTGTTTCTATTCATAAGCGTTTTGCTCCTAAATCCTAGATTGACAGTGTTGTGGTGTTTATATGTGCAAACCTGCAAGGCATTGCAGTATCATAGCCTGGAAGGGTTTGTGTACTTTGCTGGATTTAGACCCTACTAAAGCTTTCTCTGTTTAAAGTCATTCCTCTTTATTATTGCAAATTTTACTTTGTGTTTCATCTGTTGGTTCACCAAAGATCAATGTTGCATTAATCGTTATTGGGATATTATCGGCGAGGGGAAAAAATTGAAAATATTGTAAAAATCGGGAAAAAATCGTAATATACAAAAATATTCATCTTTTTTCAATTTTTTTAATATCTAAAGCATCTACAACATAAAATAAATACATTGACACATAAATATGATAAAAGAACTAATATATAAGATGTATAATATCATTTCTAGTGTTACATCATACATAACAATGAATCATGTCCTGAATAGTAAGTCCTGACTCCTGAGTCCCAAGTCAGCGTCAAAATATCAACAAAAAATATAATAATGTATCTCATATCATGAGTCATAATGTCATATACAATGAAATGAACCAAATAACTAAAGTCTAATACTACTAATTTCCTCTGCCCCTCTAGATGTAGATGTCGGTGGAGTTGGCAATGGACTCTGCTGTGCTCTAGAAGCTGAAGAACTAGGAGCTACAGGAGGTAGACTGATCCAGACTTAAACATAAACACAACAAATTACAGAGATAACCATAAACATAGATATGCACCGGAAATAATACTTCATTTCATTAATGTAAAATACTGAAATATGCTTACAAACAATAATGGAAATAAACAGCTAGGGCGATGGTAGCTTATCTCTGAGATGTGGTGGCTACATGCCTCTGAACTGTGTTACAATGAGGCTCGAAGGCCTATTTATTGTTGAGAAACAATGGAAAACCCTTCACATTCCAAAACCTAACCCTAGAAGATGAAACGCCAAATTGTGGGCCCCGTTTGGGTAAATTGGTACATCAATTTCCCGGGGTCATAACATTGGCATACGATCTCCGTTTGACGCGTATAATAGCTCGTTAGAAAGATCTATCTGAGCACTACCACTTTGGGAAGGGCAACATCGGTCCATGGACCCATGTTGCCCCCAGATTTCTCAAAAAACGTCGTTTAGGGCCTCAAAACGACTCCGGAAGTTCAAGACCCGAAAAATTGCTAAAAATAGTAAACAGTGCTACAATTTAGGAAACTGAAAAGACAGTTGTGGGGGTCCAAATGGGATAGGTGGGTGGCCACTAACATCCACCTGGATCATTCCTCCCCCCTTAGGAAGCAATGGTCCCCATTGCATTGAGTTCCTCCCTGAGATGAGGAAGCTTCTGCTAAGTTGAGTCTCTCGTGAGCTGTTCTGCAATCTCTGATGTGTCTAGAAATGGTGGGAAGCATGGTCGACGATGGTCCACATTGAACACTCGGTGCAAGACAAGGAATGGAGGAATGCTGTGCTTCAAAGCGTTGTTTCCCGTAGCCTTGGTACTGGTGTAAGGACCATGTCGGAGTTGCCTGAGTTTCTGATGTGTTCTGGTAAGGCGTTCTCTCTGCAGATGTAACTAAACTTTGTCGCCCACTTGAAACTTGTGTGGTACCCCTGTGGGTGAGGAGAAGTTGTTCCTGTGTCTTGTCATGACCGTATCCCTTTGCTGCTGCTGCTGCTTGGAGGAACCCTTCGCGGGGGTCGTGGATGTGGTGACAATCTTCCCCTTACTTTGGGAGTGAACCAGACAGATGAATTTCCTGGTTTGGGAGACGAGCTCGCTGCCTTTCTTAGCAGTGATCAAAGATGTGGTGGTAGGTGGGGCTACCTCCGGTATCCTGTATAATGAATTATTCAAAGAAATAATAATAGCACGAGGCCTTGACTCATACACAACATGTCGCCTCCACAAGTATGGTTGGCCTAATAGCACATCACAAACATCCAGAGGTGTAACATCACACAATACCTCATCTGTGAAGGGCTTGATGTTGTAGGGAAGACGACACTGCTGGCAAACTTTGAGATCTCGTCCTTCATGAAGCCACCCGATACTGTATGGCTGCGGGTGTGGTGTAGTCTGTAGGCCCAACTGCTTCACGACCTCTGTTGAAATGAGGTTCTTTTGGCTACCACTGTCGACAATGAATTGCAGCGGCGAACCCTTCACCCATATCTGTGAGTGGAAAAGACGTTCCCCTTCCTCTGGATCTTCAGGCTCATTTTTCTGGATCTTGGCGGTGGAAACAGTGGCGCTGGGATTCGCATCAATGATCTGCTTCCCTTTGCCATTCCCCTTGTTAGGTTCTGACTCAAGGTCGGAACATGCATTTGATTCTGAAGCCTTCAACTCGGCCACCAGCGACTGCTTGGTCCGACACTCACTTGTGTTATGAGTGGGACTCTTGTGGAACTCACACCACTTTCCTGCGTCCTTCTTTGGCTTCGTGGTGTTGTTCTTTTCTTGTGGCTTCGAGGGGTTGTCTTGGGTCAGCACGCCTTGGCTTTGTCCTTTGGGCTTCGGATTTGCAGATCCAAAGTCTCGCTTCTTCTGTCTGAACTTTTGCTCGATTTTGACAGCGTATCGGTATGCTGTGCTGAGTGAGGAGATGTTCAAGAACTCCATCTCTTCCTGGATGTATCTGTGCAGGCAACTACGGTATTTGAGTACCAGATGCAGCTTAGAATCTTTGATACCCAACTGTGTGCGAAGGGTATGAAAAATGTTTGTGAACTCCGGCACATCTTGGTCTTGTCCCTGCCGCAGTGTGGTCCATTTGATGTATTTATCCTCATAGCTTTTGACAGGTTAGTACTGCTCCTTGATGGCATCTCGAAATGAATCCCAAGTGGGTGCGGCTGAAAATAGTGAGCCTATGCTTTCATCCTTCTGCTCGCAGTAGGTTTCCCACCAGTCCTTGACGTGGGGGGCTACTTTGAGAAGAGCGAAAACGATCTTTTCCCTACTTGAAAATTCATGAACAGAAAAATAACCCTCTAGCAGATTTAACCATTTATATACGACATCTACGTCTATTTTACCCTCGAAGATGGGGATTTAAAAATTAACTTTTACCTTAAAGGGCGTGGCATTTCCAGAGTAGCTGCTGGAAGCCGATGCGTGACCTCTAGGTAGCCGCTGAAGGATCTGCGCAAAGCTATCCATCATCCCGTTCCTTTGCCGCTTGAGCGCTTCTTCGAGCAATATTTTGATAGGATCTCATGCCCACTCGTATTTCTTCTAATCTGCCATGGGAGACCGTCGGGATTTTCGAGGCTGGTCTTGCAAAGGTTCGACCAGTTCAAGCCCTAACTCCTTATATCCTGACCTCGTTGCGGACATGCAAAGAAAAACAGACAAAAAGCAGACCGCTCTGATACCACATATAAATTTAAATAGGAACGCAATAAAATACAGAGATAACCATATACACAAAGATGCAACGGAAATAATACTTCATTTCATTAATGGAAAATACCGAAATATGTTTACAACCAGAAATGGAAATAAACCAGCTAGGGCGATGGTAGCTAATCTCTCAGAAGAGATGTGCGGCTACATGCCTCTGAACTATTCCGAAACTGTGATACAATGAGGCTCAAAGGCCTATTTATTGTTGAGAAACAATGGAAAACACTTCACATTCGAAAACCTACCCCTAGAATATGAAACGCCAAACTGTGGGCCCCTTTTGGGGTAAATTGGTACATCAATTTCCGGGGGTCGTAACTTTGGCATACGATCTCCGTTTGACACGTATGATAGCTCGTTAGAAAGATCTATCCGAGAAATACCACTTTGGGAAGGGCAACATCGGTCCACAGACCCATGTTTCCCCGAGATTTCCCAAAAAACGTCTTTTACGGCCTCAAAACGGCTCCGGAAGTTCAGGACCTAAAAAAACTGCTAAAAATAGTAAATTGTGCTACAATTACGGAAACTGAAAAACTGAAAGAGACAGTTGCGGGGGTCCAAATGGGATAGGTGGGTGGCCACCAACATCCACTTGGATCATTCCTCCGCCCTTAGGAAGAAATGGTCCCCATTGCATTGAGTTCCTCCCTAAGATGAGGAAGCTTCTGCTGAGCTGTTCTGCAATCTCTGATGTGTCCGGAAATGGAGGGAAGCATGGTCATCGATGGTCTACATTGAACACTTGGTGCAAGCAAAGGAACGGAGGAATGTTGTGCTTCAAAGCATTGTTTCCCATAGCCTTTTTATTGGTGTAAGGACCATGTCGGAGTGGTGTGAGCTTTTGATGAGCTCTTGTAAGGCATTCTTTCTGTAGATGTAACCAAAATTTTTCGCGCACCTGAAACTTATGTGGTACCCATGTGGGTGAGGAGAAGTTGTTCCTGTGTTCTGTCATGGCCATATCCCTTTGCTGCTGCTTCTGTGTGGAGGAACCCTTTGTGGGGGTCATGGATGTAGCAACGATCTTCCCCTTATTTTGGGAGTGAACCAGACAGATTAATTTCCTGGTCTGGGAGATGAGCTTGCTGCCTTTCTTAGCTGTGATCAAAGATGTGGTGGTAGGTGGCGCTACCTCTGGTATCCTGTATAATGAATTATTCAAAGAAATAATGACAGCAGGAGGCCTTGACTCATACACAGCATGTCGCTTCCACAAGTATGGTTGGCCTAATAGGACATCACAAACATCCAGAGGTGTAACATCACACAATACCTCGTCTGTGAATGGTTTGATGCTGTAGGGAAGTTGGCACTGCTGGTGAACTTTGAGATATCGTCCTTCATGAAGCCACCAGATACTGTATGGTTGCGGGTGTGGTGTAGTCGGTAGGCCCAACCGCTTCACGACCTCTGCTGAAATAAGGTTCTTTTGGCTACCACTGTCGACAATGAATTGCAGCGGCAAACCCTTCACCCACATCTGTGAGTGGAAAAGGTGTTCCCCCTCCTCTGGCTCTTCGGGCTCATTCCTCTGGGTGTTGGCAGTGGCAACAGTTGCTCTGGGATCCGGATCAATGATCTACTTCCCTTGCCATTCCCCTTATCGGGTTCTGGCTCAAGGTCGGAACATGCATCTGATTCGGAAGCCTTCAACTCGGCCACCAACGACTGCTTGTTCCAGCACTCACTTGTGTTATGAGTGGGACTCTTGTGGAACTCACACCACTTTCCTGTGTCCTTCTTCGGCTTTATGGTGTTGTTCTTTTCTTGTGGCTTCGACGGGTTGTCTTGGGTAACCTCGCCTTGGCTTTGTCCTTTGGTCTTCGGATTTGCAGATCCAAAGTCTCGCTTCTTCTGTTTGAACTTTTGCTCGATTTTGACAGCGTATCGGTATGCTGTGCCGAGTGAGGAGATATTCAAGAACTTCATCTCTTCCTGGATGTATCTGTGTAGACAGCTACGGTATTTGAGTACTAGATGTAGCTCAGAATCTTTGATACCCAACTTTGTGCTAAGGGTGTGAAAAATGTTTGTGAACTCAGGCACATCTTGGTCCCGTCCCTGCCGCAGCGTGGTCCATTTGATGTATTTGTCCTCATAGCTTTTGACAGGGTAGTATTTCTCCTTGATGGCATCTCGGAATGAATCCCAAGTGGGTGCGGCTGAAAATAGTGAGCCTGTGCTTTCATCCTTCTGCTCGCAGTAGGTTTCCCACCAGTCCTTGACGTGGGGTGCTGCTCTGAGAAGAGCGAAAACGATCTTTTCCCGACTTGAAAATTCATGAACAGAAAAATAACCCTCTAGTAGATTTAACCATTTATCTACGACATCTGCGTCTATTTTACCCTCGAAGATGGGGATTTCAAAATTAACTTGTACCTTAAAGGGCGTGGCGTTTCCAGAGTAGATGCTGGAAGCCGATGCGTCACCTCTAGGTAGCCGCTGAAGGATCTGCGCAAAACTGTCCATCATCGCGTTCCGTTGTCGCTCGAGGGCTTCTTTGAGCAATTTTGATAGGATCTCCTGCCCCCTCGTCTTTCTTCTCATCCGCCATGGGAGGCCGTCGGGATTTTCGAGGCTGGTCTTGCAAAGGTTCGCCAGTTCAAGCCCTAACTCCTTATATCCTGACCTCGTCGGGGACATGCAAAGAACAACAAAGAAAAAGCAGACCGCTCTGATACCACTGATCCGGATTTAAACAGGAATGCAATAAAATATAGAGATAACCATATACACAAGATGCAGTGGAAATAATACTTCATTTCATTAATGGAAAATACCGAAATATGCTTACAACCAGAAATGTAAATAAACCAGCTAGGGCAATGGTAGCTAATCTCTGAGAAGAGATGTGCGGCTACATGCCTCTGAACTGTTCCGAAACTGTGTTACAATGAGGCTCAAAGCCCTATTTATTGTTGAGAAACAATGGAAAACCATTCACATTCCAAAACCTACCCCTAGAAGATGAAACGCCAAATTGTGGGCCCTGTTTTGGGTAAATTGCTGCATCAATTTCCCGGGGTCGTAACTTTGGCATCCGATCTCCGTTTGACGCGTATGATAGCTCGTTAGAAAGATCTATCCGAGAAATACCACTTTGGGAAGGGCAACATCGGTCCACAGACCCATGTTGCCCCTAGATTTACCAAAAAACGTTGTTTAGGGCCTCTAAACGGCTCTGGAAGTTCAAGACCCGAAAAAAATGCCAAAAATAGTAAATTGTGCTACAATTACGGAAACTGAAAAACTGAAAGAGACAGTTGCAGGGGTCCAAATGGGATAGGTGGGTGGCCACCAACATCCACCTGGATCATTCCTCCCCCCTTAGGAAGCAATGGTTCCCATTGCGTTGAGTTCCTCCCTAAGATGTGGAAGCTTCTGCTGACCTGGGTCGCTGGTGAGCTGTTCTGCAATCTCTGATGTGTCCGGAAATGGTGGGAAGCATGGTCGACGATGGTCTACATTGAACACTTGGTGCAAGTGAAGGAATGGAGGAATGTTGTGCTTCAATGCATTCTTGCCCATAGCCTTTTTACTGGTGTAAGGACCATGTCGGAGTGGTCTGAGCTTCTGATGGGCTCTTGTAAGGCGCTCTTTCTGCAGATGTAACCAAACTTTGTCGCCCACCTGAAACTTATGTGGTACCCCTGTGGGTGAGGAGAAGTTGTTCCTGTGTTTTTTCATGATCGTATCCCTTTGCTGCTGCTGCTCTGTGGAGGAACCTTTGTGGAGTCATGGATGTAGCAACGATCTTCCCCTACTTTGAGTGAACCAGACAGATGAATTCTTGGTCTTGGAATGAGCTTCCTGCCTTTCTAGCAGTGATCAAGAGTGCGGTAGGTGGGCTACCTCTCTCGGATCCCTGTATAATGCAATTATTCAAGAAATAATGACAGCACGAGGCCTTGACTCATACACAGCATGTCGCTTCCACAAGTATGGTTGGCCTAATAGTACATCACAAACATCCAGAGGTGTAACATCACACAATACCTCGTCTGTGAATGGTTTGATGTTGTAGGGAGGGTGGCATTGCTGCGAACTTTGAGATCTCGTCCTTCATGAAGCCACCCGATACTGTACGGTTGCGGGTGTGGTGTAGTCGATAGGCCCAACCGCTTCACGACCTCTGCTGAAATAAGATTCTTTTGGCTGCCACTGTCGACAATGAATTGCAGCGGCGAACCCTTCACGCACATCTATGAGTGGAAAAGGAGTTCCCCCTCCTCTGGCTCTTCGGGCTCATTCTTCTGGGTCTTGGCAGTGGCAATAGTGGCGCTGGGATCCGCATCAATGATTTGCTTCCCTTTGCCATTCCCCTTATCGAGTTCTGGCTCAAGGTCGGAACATGCATCTGATTCGGAAGCCTTCAACTCGGCCACCAACAACTGCTTGGTCCGGCACTCACTTGTGTTATGAGTGGGACTCTTGAGGAACTCACAACACTTTCCTGTGTCCTTCTTTGGCTTTGTGGTGTTGTTCTCTTCTTGTGGCTTCGACGGGTTGTCTTGGGTCACCTCACCTTGGCTTTGTCCTTTTGTCTTCAGATTTGCAGGTCCAAAGTCTCGCTTCTTCTCTTTGAAATTTTGCTCAATTTTGACAGCGTATCGGTAAGCTCTGCCGAGTGAGGAGATGTTCAATAACTCCATCTCTTCCTAGATGTATCTGTGTAGAAAACCACAATATTTGAGTACCAAATGCAGCTCAGAATATTTGATACCCAACCGTGTGCGAAGGGTGTGAAAAATTTTTGTGAACTCAGGCACATCTTGGTCCCGCCCCTGCCGCAGCGTGGTCCATTTGATTTATTTGTCCTCATAGCTTTTGACAGGGTAGTACTGCTCCTTGATGGCATCTCGGAATGAATCCAAAGTGGGTGCGGCTAAAAATAGTGAGTCTGTGCTTTCATCCTTCTGCTCGCAGTAGGTTTCCCACCAGTCCTTGACGTGGGGGGCTCCTCTGAGAAGAGCAAAAACGATCTTTTCTCGACTTGAAAATTCATGAACAGAAAAATAACCCTCTAGCAGATTTAACCATTTATATACGACATTTGTGTCTATTTTACCCTCGAAGATGGGGATTTCAAAATTAAATTTTACCTTAAAGGGCGTGGCGTTTCCAGGGTAGCTGCTGGAAGCCGATGCGTCACCTCTAGGTAGCCGCTGAAGGATCTGCGCAAAGTTATCCATCATCGCGTTACTTTGCCGCTCGAGCGCTTCTTCGAGCAATATTTTGATAGGATCTCCTGCCCCCTCGTCTTTCTTCTCATCCGCCATGGGAGGCCATCGGATTTTCGAGGCTAGTCTTGCAAAGGTTCGACCAGTTCAAGCCCTAACTCCTTATATCCTGACCTCGTCGGGGACATGCAAAGAACAACAGAGAAAAAGCAGACCGCTCTGATACCACTGATCCGGATTTAAACAGGAACACAATAAAATATAGAGATAACCATATACACAAGATGTAGCGGAAATGATACTTCATTTCATTAATGGAAAATACCGAAATATGCTTACAACCAGAAATGGAAATAAACCAGCTAGGGCGATGGTAGCTAATCTCTGAGAAGAGATGTGCGGCTACATGCCTCTGAACTGTTCCGAAACCGTGTTACAATGAGGCTCAAAGGCCTATTTATTGTTGAGAAACAATGGAAAACCCTTCACATTCCAAAACCTACCCCTAGAAGATGAAACGCCAAATTGTGGGCCCTGTTTTGGGTAAATCGCTACATCAATTTCCCGGGGTCGTAACTTTGGCATACGATCTCCGTTTGACGCGTATGATAGCTCGTTAGAAAGATCTATCCGAGAACTACAACTTTGGGAAGGACAACATTGGTCCATGGACCCATGTTGCCCCTACATTTACCAAAAAACATCGTTTAGGGCCTCTAAACGGCTCCGGAAGTTCAGGACCCGAAAAAAATGCTAAAAATAGTAAATTGTGCTACAATTACGGAAACTGAAAAACTGAAAGAGACAATTGCGGGGGTCCAATTGGGATAGGTGGGTGGCCACCAACATCCACCTGGATCATTCCTCCCCCCTTAGGAAGCAATGGTCCCCATTGCGTTGAGTTCCTCCCTAAGATGTGGAAGCTTCTGCTGACCTGGGTCGCTGGTGAGCTGTTCTGCAATCTCTGATGTGTCCGGAAATGGTGGGAAGCATGGTTGATGATGGTCTACATTGAACACTTGGTGCAAGCGAAGGAATGGAGGAATGTTGTGCTTCAAAGCATTCTTGCCCATAGCGTTTTTACTAGTGTAAGGACCATGTCGGAGTGGTCTGAGCTTCTAATGGGCTCTTGTAAGGCGTTCTTTCTGCAGATGTAACCAAAATTTGTCGCCAACCTGAAACTTATGTGGTACCCCTGTGGGTGAGGAGAAGTTGTTCCTGTGTTCTGTCATGATCATATCCCTTTGTTGCTGCTCCTGTGTGGAGGAACCCTTTGTGGGGGTCATGGATGTAGCAACGATCTTCCCCTTACTTTGGGAGTGAACCAGACAGATGAATTTCTTGGTCTTGGAGATGAGCTTGCTGCCTTTCTTAGCAGTGATCAAAGATGTGGCGGTAGGTGGGGCTACCTCTAGTATCCTTTATAATCAATTATTCAAAGAAATAATGACAGTAGGAGGCCTTGACTCATACATAGCATGTCGCTTCCACAAGTATGGTTGGCCTAATAGTACATCACAAACATCCAGAGGTGTAACATCACACAATACCTCGTCTGTGAATGGTTTGATGTTGTAGGGAAGGTGGCACTGCTGGCGAACTTTGAGATCTCATCCTTCATGAAGCCACACGATACTGTACGATTGCAGGTGTGGTGTAGTTGGTAGGCCCAACCGCTTCACGACCTCTGCTGAAATGAGGTTCTTTTGGTTGCCACTGTCGACAATGAATTGCAGCGGCGAACCCTTCACCCACA
>APFE030873880.1:835-42747 GCA_000404065.3 Pinus taeda
TATTCAACTTAGCTACTGGTGCAAAAGTGTCTTCATAATCAATTCCCTCCTTTTGAGCATATCCTTTTGCTACTAACCTTGCCTTAAATTTATCAATTGTACCATCTGCTTTAAATTTCGTTTTGTACAACCATTTGCTTCCAATTGGAAATTTATTTTCAGGAAGTTCCACTAATTCCCATGTTTGATTTTTCATAATAGAAGCATACTCATCATTCATAGCATTAATCCATGGTTCATGTTGTTTAGCCTGCTCATAATCAATTGGTTCTTCAACATTCATTATATTAGACATTAAGGCATAGTCTCTATACCTTGCAGGAAGCCGAGTCTGTCGAGACGACCTTCTTGGTGCTTCAATGCCTGTGGGTGTTCCATCCATGATTCGTTGGCTTTGAGGTGAATCACCCCCTTGTGATGACTCACTGCTGCTAGATGTGCTCGTACTGCTGCTATCACCCTGATCCTGTACCTGTACCTGGACCTGTTCCTGTTCCTGCTTAATCAAAGTATCAAGCTTGATATGTGTCTCATTAGATATATGCCATGCATCATTCTTGGTATTACTTTTATCAATCTGCTCATGAAACAATACATCTCGACTTGCAAATAGTTTATGGGAACTTGGATCAAACAATTTATAGGCTTTTTGATCCGTACAATATCCAATGAAAACACACTTGATGGACTTGGCATCAAGTTTTCTTCTGTTAGCCTGAGGAATATGAGCAAAAGCAGTACATCCAAAGACTTTGAAATGACTCACATCAGGTTTATAACCATGAAGAACTTCAAAAGGAGTTTGAAAAACTAATTGCTTAGTGGGACATCGATTCTTCAGATAAACAGCAGTGTTAATGGCTTCTGCCCAGAAACCATTAGAAATGTTCTTACCTTGCAGCATACTACGAGTAGATTCCACCAAGGTTCTATTCCATCGCTCAGCAACACCATTTTGCTGAGGGGTATGTGGCACTGTGAACTGTTGTTGAATTCCATTAGATTTACAATAGGTGTTAAATGCTTTTGATTTATATTCACCTCCTTGATCAGATCTAAGTATTTTAATGCACTTTCCTGTTTGTTTTTCAACCATATTTCGAAACTCTTTAAAATACTCAAATATGTCACTTTTCCTTCTAATGAAATAGACCCAGGTATACCTAGATCTATCATCAATAAAAATAACAAAGTATGAAGCAACACCAAGAGACCTAGTTTGCATAGGGCCACATACATCAGTGTGAATTAATTCAAGTATATCATACTTTCGTTTCTCAGTATGAACAGGAAACTCTTCTCTATGCTGCTTACCAAGTGCACAAGCTTCACATGGTAAATGTTCACACTTCATAACAGGAAGACCTTCAACCATTGATTTCCTTTGTAACAACGATAAATCATTGTAATTTAGGTGCCCATACCTGTGATGCCATAATTCTACTGTCGATGTCTCTTGGGATGTCAATGCAACATGGCGCTTCACTGTCACATCCAATCTGTATAATCCTCCAACCCTGGTACCTGTAGAAACAACCCTGTAGTGGTCCTGAACATCTTTCATTATACACCCCAATTTACCAAATTCTACTTTTAAATGATTATCAGTGATGGTGGAAACAGATAACAAATTCTTTTTGAGAGCAGGTACATACATCACATTATGAATCTGTCGCATTTGTCCATTAGGTAAGTACACATTTATTATGCCATAGCCTTGAACTTTAAGTGACCTGTCATCTCCTAGGTAAATGTGTGTACCATCTAATTTCTCATAATATTTATCATACCATTCTTTATTACAAGTCATGTGTGCCGATGCACCAGAATCTATGAACCAAGCATTCTCATCATCAGTTTCAGCAGACAATGCAGCATCAGAAAGAAATAACTTAAGATTTTTAAATCCATCATTCACTGAGGTGTCTCTGTTTATGTAATTTCCATTATGTCTGTTATGTCTTTGATTTGATTCATTATTCTTTCTTCTATAGCAATCTTTAGCCAGATGTCCAGGTTTTCCACAATAATCACATGCAATGTTCCTTTTAACATAAGAATCAGGAGCTGCCATACCTTTTTGCTTTGCTTGAAAACAACCTCTGTTTCTGTCCCATGGTCTCCCTCGGAATGGTCTTCTGCCTCTTGCAGTCAAAGCCAAATCAGAACCATTTGACTCCAGGTCAAAATTTTTCATGCGCTCTTCTTCTTGAAGAAGAATTCCAGCCAATTTGTCAAATGTAGGAGGTGTCGGTCTAGCTGAGAGAGCTGAAATAAAGACTTTGTAGTCGGGGACTAACCCCTTTAAAGCAACAATTACCAAATCTGTACTAGAAACCTTTTCACCAATATCACCAAGCTTATCACTAAAGTCTTTAATTCGGGAAACAAAGTTGCTAATGCTTTCATTGGCATCCATTTTGATAGATAGCAGCTTTGTTTTTAAAAATAAAATACGGTTTGCATTAGTAGTCTCATACAAAACTTTGAGAGTGTCCCATGTCGCCTTCGAAGTTTCACAGTCCCGAATGTGAGGAATAATATTGTCCTTCACTGACATGCGTAGCAGCACCGTTGCTTTCATTTCACGCTTCTCTCAATCTTGAGTGGCAGTAGGAGGTTGAGGCTTGGTCTCGTCACCTTTGACAATCGGCTAGAGATTGTATGCCTCCAGTACGGTTATGATCTTAAATTTCCAATTGACATAATTTTCTCCATCAAGTTTTGTAGACTCATTTAAATATGAATCTGCAAGGGGATTAGCCATTTCTCCACCAATGACCAAATTCACTCGATTCTCAACAAATAGACAAACACCTTAAGAGGAAAAAACAGAGGCGTAAGCTGGCTGAACAATAACAGTAGATAAAAGAAAGGGAAATACGCCTAGCACAACGTGCAGAAGCACTCGCGATTGTCACGCTGTGGGAAAAGCTGGGCAAATCACCTGAGGCCCAACCTCAAGAAAGGCGCCTTTACGCCAGAAAGGAGCTCTGAAAAAAAAAGGGGGCCGTGGACAGCAGCTGAGGATGCTATTCTGGTGGCTTATGTGAAGGAAAACGGCGGAGGCTTGCAATCAAATTTGAAATCTAAATGCCCAATAGGCTCTCCCTCCTACAGGGCCTAAATATTCACCAAAGGGAACCGCAAATATTTGCCCCGAAAAACCCAGAAGTTTAAGCGAATAAAATCACAAAAATATAATGAAAAGGTACCTAGAATCCGAGTTTTCACGCCAAATCAACTGAAGAATGCAGGTTAATATAATGAAAATGTACCGAGAATCCGAGTTTTCACGCGTAATCCACTAAAGAATGCAGGTTTTGCACAAATATATGCATCAAACCGTGCGATTGCCACCGTGGGCCAGCACACGACTCCTTCACGCAGACACAGCAAAATCAAGCAGGGCCAGCACACGACTTCTTCACGCAGACGCAGCAAGAATAGCGTCACTCTCTGCTTTATTTCCTTCAAACGACGACTTCAGAAAACAATGGCACACTCTAATGGCAGAGTGGCTCCGATACCAAATTAGAACAAAAAACTACAACAAATAGACAGGTAGAAACACCAGCAAAGGTGAGACAAATCTCACACACAACTTCCTTAATTATTTGCTCAATTAAATCACACTTATATAGGAAACTCATGCAACCAATTCATAACCACTCACAACTAATTCTGTTCAACTGCTCACAACTAATTATGTTCAACTGCTCATAACTAATTCTATTTCTGCATTATTCTCACAGTTAGTGGTAATGGATATGGGTTTTGAACTCTGATTACACAGATTGAATGATTATTACTTAATATTGATGAGGAATTTAGATTTATAATTTCAGATTATTTTATATGAAAAGTTTGAAGAAGATCTAGATTATCATCCGAGTTAACATGGATGATTCTAGTGGTAAAGGATATGGTTTCTGAACTCCGATTACACGGATTGAATGCTTATTACTTAATATTACTGAGGAATTTAGATTTATAATTTCAGGTTTATTTTATAGGAAAAATTTGAAGAATGACCTTCATTATGATTGGAGTTAACATGGATGATTCAATGAGTGCACCTTTTTTTCATTTATTATTATAAGATTTGATTTTGTATACATAAATGAAATGAAAAACTAAAATGTTAAATTGAGAATGATCAAATTTTAAATATAATGACACATATTGAAAGGATAAAAATTATGCTATGTATGTTATGTAGTGTATTATTCATAATTATATTTTAAAATGTACATTAATATATATATAATATATATAAATAAGGATATATATACATAATTCGAACCATAACCATAACCATATATTTTCTGCACTATAACCAGATGAGATGTTAAATTCCACTATCAAAGTGCTAGCTAGAATAAAATCTTTCCTCCAATAGCAGATGAAAGTTCCATTCACCCGCTAGTGAGAAAGCAACCAGGTAAATAATTCTTCAGCTTAAAAAGTTGGTCCATATACGCTCTCGACCCAACGTGATGCATTCCCAATTCCTTAGCCTACATTTGAAGTCCTTACTAGGAGCTCTGTGTGTGACCAGAGATTGAAATCCATAACATCATTACAACCTCCCACTCCACTCGCATAATTCTATTCAATAGGCCACTCCCTCCTCCCTTCATCAACTGAAAATTCTATTAAAAAGACCACTATCTCCCAAAGTATTAATGCCAAGGATCATCCCAAAGTGAGCATTTTTTCCATCCTTGGCTTACCAAAAGTAGTGTTTTTGTATTGAATGCTTTTCTTTGCAAGCTAGTTTCTAGATAGCTCATTGGAAAGATAGTTGTGATACTAACTAAATTACATTTAAAGAAATCTAATATTCTATTTTTTCAAAAATGTGAAGTTAATAGGTTTTATTTATAAGTTTAAAATATGTTATTTATAAATTTAATGTAATTAAAAATAATATAATAATTCATTTTATAAATATAATAAATTTTCTAAAAATATAAATTATAATTAAATATTCAATAAAATAATAGTGTAATTTAAGTAATAAATGAAACTATTTTTTACTGAAATTTTTTTCTAGTGAATTTGGTTTCAAATTTTGTAGATATTTTTAACAATTATAAAGTTTAAGATGTTTTTGTGGAGTTTGAAAAGAGTTTTTAACAAATCTTAAGTTTAATTCATTTAAGTATTTTACTTTGTATTTTAAATAGAAAAAAATCACTATTTTAATAGAAATTTCTATTGCCTTATTTTGTCAAAAAAAACTATTGCATCTATTAATTAGATTGTGTTTAAAATAATTACTATTTAACAAAAATTTCCAATATATATATAAATATCATGTTTATAGTATATATATAAGACATAGATATTGAAATAATATTTTTAGATCTTTAATTAATTATCAAGAAATAATTAAAATAATCAGATTTCAACCCATAAAACTATTTTATATATTTTAATAATAATTATATATAAAATTAAAATTTATTTTAAAAAATTTAGATATAAATATCGCTTAACTTATAAAATAATTTAAATATTGGCATGTAAACATTAATTATATTTTTATAATAGCTATTTATTTTAATAAAAAAAAAAGAAAAATTAAAACCTTAAAAATCTTTTATAGATTTTCATAATTATTAATAATAAAAGCAATTTAATTACGCCGTAAGGCGTTTCCCTCTGAAATGAACTCTCCCAAATGCTTCTCTGTCCTAATCGTAGCCGTTAGATCTTTTCTTAGACGATTGAACAACAATCAGTCATCTGATTTAATAAAGAAATGTTTTAAACATTAAAAAACCTTAAAAAAACGTTTCACTTTCTACTTGACATGTGTGCGCCCACGTGAGGTCGGTTCAGGGTGCCTTGAAGACACATAATTACGGCTTGTTGGGGACGGACGGTAGAGAAGAAATAAATAATGAGGTGAGGCAAGGGGATTTAAGAACCAAGCAGAATCTGCTTTTGCAGGGCCGAGCTGAGAATGGTGAAAAAAGTACAAGGGGCTTCTCTGGTTTTTTTGTTGTGAATATGGCTTTCTTTTAGCTGCTTCAATCACAGATTTAAAAATCCCTTTAATTCTAGAGAAATATCGTTCCCCCAACTGCTGTGGTTTCTTTTAGCTGCTTCATCACAAAATTTAAAAATCCGTTTACTCGTTTTTGAATTTCTAATATAGCAGATGCCTTGATTCTCTACTTTTATTGACACGTTTGCTCTAGTTACAGTTTTCTTTATCACAATCTACCCCTCATATTCAATCCAGATCCTGTACTTAGTCACACCCAGCATTTTGGCCGATATGGGATTTGCAAAGAAGATGGCAATGATTGAAATCTATTTATGAGATCTTGGAAGAAAATCCTACTCCTGGCAAGTTGAATTCTCCAAATGATATATTTGCACAGAATATCATCAGGTGATTAGGCCAACAATGATGTAGGTATTGCAGATTTTGAGTGGAGAAGCTCTAGTTCCTCATGTTCCTCTAGGCAAGCCTAACAAGTCATTTCATTCTAGCCTTCTTCTGAGTCTTCAAGAGGTTGTCTCTAATTGTGATCAGAGTCAGGTTTCCAGTTTGTCCATGAGCATCAAGGACTATACTTGAATGTGATTGTTAATCTTTTAGAGTTCAGTCAGTTCATTTTAATGAGAACTAAATTAGAAGAATTCCGGCTGGTTGGACTTCTCCGTTCTCCACTTGTAAGTTAAAACAGTTTTCTTCGACTCCGTAGAACCCATTTCTCACTACAATTTGATTTAAAAACAAAGGCAGTGACTAGCCTCTTGCAGTTTTCTCTTGTTTAGAAATTCAATAGTCACAGAAAATACATACACATAAACAAAATGGTAATTCAAAAAGGAGACATGGATAAGTATCAATAACAAAATTACGTTATCCATAGCTTAGAGCCCACACTTAAAATGAAAATTCAAACATCTGTAAGGTTAAAACTACTTCAAAGTTCATGCCATGAAGTGACCCTAGAAGGCTCTAAAGTTCTTTCTTGACCTTTTTCAGTTTTTTTTCCTTTCTTGCATTACTTTTAGGAAAGAATTTGGTCCATACCAGTTGAGCTGGTCCAAAGGTTCAGGTCCAGCCAAACTTGAGCCAAGTCCAATAAAACCTCGTAATTATGAACCATAGTGGGTGGCAATTGCAGACCTCACAAGGCATGCTCAGAACGCCAGTGCCTAATATTCAGAGAGTTATTTTTGAGCCCTGATCTTTGCAGCACAAAATCAAAATCAAAAGATAAAAATGTATGGGTTTCTCAATTGTAACGCAACCCTAGCCTAGCCATTGTAGAGGAACCTATTTGTAAAGGGTTAGTGTTTTATAGTCTATCCCAGGTGCCAATATCAGCCCCAAGTATGTTTTAACTTTATACAGGTCCCAGATTTTGTGCAAATTTACTATGCGTAGTTAGGCATTTGAAGTGAAATAGGAATAAACAATTTAGAATAAATTACTTCAATTCTTGGCAGGTTGGAGCAGTTTTTGCTAGTGCTAGAGATAAAAATATTGTATTGTTTGTTGGAAACTGTTTAGTTCTTCCGGGTCGTGATTTCTAGACATAATTATTTTGCTTGGATTTTTTTCTGCAGTCGTCACTTGCTGCTACCAGAGCAGACAACTTTTACTGTCCCCCAGAATGGACTCCACAGCAGGTACTGGAATATTTATGGTTATTTCTATTGTTATTTTTTCCTAAAAGTCTTCTGTAATTTCATACGAGAGCTGCATTTATACCCATTTTTTGTAGAATTTTCTCTGTAATTTTAATATTCTTATAACAATTCTACCATTCAGTTGAATTTATTAAATCATTATGAATTTCTTAATCACCAAGGCTCATTGAACAAGTTTCATGGACAACATGCTTTGCGGGAGAGAGCAAGAAAGATAGATCGGGGAATTCTAATAATAAGGTAGATGGTTTATTTGGATTCTAATGAGCTATGTGAAGAGGCTTATAGCTTCCTGTTTGCTCTAATTTATCTCTTGTAGACATCAAATATGTTTATGATTTCATTTCATGTTCTGTGAAGAGTTGTTTCAACTAATAGAAATCTGGTAGATGTGAAATTGAGATGGGTTCATTGTCTGCTTTAATTCTGTAGACTCTTTTAGATTTCTCCTCTATTCACAGAATCCCTTGATATTTGATCATTCGAACTTGTTGCCAGTACATTCATATACATTCTTTCATAAACTTTCTATATTGCTTATTGTATATACCCAACAAGAATTTTTTGTTCTTTTCAACTCTCTATGTGATTGCGTGGAACAAATATAACCTTTGATTGGATGTAATTTAGTGGACATAGTTGTATTTTGATTCTGATGATAGATGACATGAATTGTTCAAATGATAATGATCAGTAATTACTAATAATTTTGGTGTTGGTGTTAATGCTGTCAAGTATTATACACATATGATATGCTGAACTCTATGAGATTATTGTTTTATGTTGTATGATGTATCTTTGTATAGACGAGAATTAGCCCTTAGTTGAATTATACAAATCATTGGTTGAATTTTGCACTAATGCTTTTATATATGAAAAGTGTTGTCAATTGATCTAATTTGTTAATGCTTTCTGAATTTTTTGTCTTAAATATACAGATTCGAAATGCCTTTCAATATCTGGTGTGGTGGTTGCCAATCTATGATTGCAAAGGGTGTTCGATTCAATGCTGAAAAAAAGCAAGTTGGAAATTATTACTCTACAAAGGTATGCGTTATCAAAGTGGAATTTTTTACTTTACTTCGTACTAAATGCAATAATTAAGACTATTTGGGTAAGTGCTTTGAGATCAAAGTCTCAAGAGTAATGAGAGTGGGAAATGGCAAGAAAGATGCAGGTGTGAGAGGAAGAAGAAAATTTCTAAGAATTTGAAGAAAGGGGATGGCAAGAGATTACCTATTACCATAATCCTAAATGCTGTGGTTTTCTTGTTTCTTTACAGATATGGAGTTTCACTATGAAGGCAGCGTGTTGCAAACAGGAGATAGTAATCCACACTGATCCAAAGAACTGTGAATATGTTATAATTAGTGGAGCAGAACGTAAAAATGAGGAGTTTGATGCAGAAGATGCAGAGACTCTTGCCCTTCCTGCAGATGAAGGTCTAGTTTTTCGTCAAAATTGCTCTTTTATTTCAGCGTGCAAATCTGCTTTCCCTTTCATTATCATGTCTTGTCTTTTGCTTGTACTAGTTAAATATAATATTTATCAGCTTGTAGAAAGGTATTATTTGCAGAGAGGGGGAAGCTGGCAGATCCCTTTTATCGTTTAGAACATGAAGGAGAAGATCTACAGAAAGGAAAAGAGGCTGAGCGTTTCCTAGTACGCCTCCAACGTTCGTCTGATCTTAAGCATGCAGATGACTATTCCCGTAACAGATCCCTGAGAGCTGAAATTAGAGTGAGTCATGTACTTTATAAATGTTTATTGTTTTTTCTTTTACTAGTGGTTAATTTCATTTGGATTCCCTTTGATTTAAAAGTTGGTGTTAGCTTTTTCAAATTTAATATATTGACTGTTTACATTTTTACTATCCTTCATGATTCACTATATTTGGAAGAGTCAAAAGAAACGTGTTGCTGAAGAAACTGCTCATTCAAGAAAGAGGGGGTTAGGCATAAGATTGCTTCCCGTCTCCAAAGAAGATACAGAAGAGAACCATAAATTGTAAGTTGTAAATGCAGCAGAGACACACAAGGCACAATTTTTGAAGACCTTCTAGGTGCCTTCGATCCTCAAAGTTATATGCCAATGTACTGGATCTGGAAGTCACCATCCAGATCCCTAGCTCTAAGATAACTACTTAATTTTGCAAGCAAGTCCACTATTTTATTGTATATCCTGGACAACGTTAGATTACAAAGCATTTACTTTTTTTAATGAAACACAAGGCTCCATTTTGCAAATCCGTATCTTTTGGTCCCATATGTTCCAAGTGATATAATCATATATCACTCGTGACTACCCAATTCCAAAGCTATTATGATGTCTACAATCATTGTCAATATTTTAGCAACACCTGGTTTTAATTCTAGAGAAATATCGTTCCTCCAGCTGCTGTGGTTTCTTTTAGCTGCTTCATCACAAAATTTAAAAATCCGTTTACTTGTTTTTGAATTTCTAATATAGCAGATGCCTTGATTCTCTACTTTTATTGACATGTTTGCTCCAGTTGCAGTTTTTTTTATCACAATCTACCCCTCATATTCAATCCAGATCTTGTACTTAGTCATATCCAGCATTTTGGCAGATATGGGATTTGCAAAGAAGATGGCAATGATTGTAATCTATTTATGAGATCTTGGAAGAAAATCCTACTCCTGGCAAGTTGAATTCTCCAAATGATATATTTGCACAGAATATCATTAGGCGATTAGGCCAACAATGATGTAGGTATTGCAGATTTTGAGTGGAGAAGCTCTAGTTCCTCATGTTCCTCGGGGCAAGACTAACAAGTTATTTCATTCTAACCTTCTTCTGAGTCTTCAAGAGGTTGTATCTGATAGTGATCAGAGCCAGGTTTCCAGTTTGTCCATGAGCATCAAGGACTGTACTTGAATGTGATTGATAATCTTTTAGAATTCAGTCAATTCATTTTGATGAGAACGAAATGAGCAGAATGTCGTTGGTTGGATTTCTCTATTCACATCCCGATCCTAGAGCTAGATCAACAATGATGCAGGTACTACATATTTTGAGTGGAGAATCTCCATTTCCTCATGTTCTTCAGCGCAAGCCTAGCATGTCATTTCATTCTAACCATATTCTGAGTTTACGAGTTCTGTCTATTTCTTGAATGACTTGAGTTCTAAGCTATGGCATGTCGATCCGCTTCTGGTCTAATCACTTATCCCAGGTTGAAGTAAGGTTGCATTGTTTATTAGTATGATTCATTTTTCTACATTTTTTTGTTGCTTCGTGGATTGTACATGCCCATAACAGGAAATGCATAATGCAACTTCCTCATCAAAAAATATAAAAAAATTTAGCTGAGAATCTTTTGAAAGAGGTAATATATTGTGGATGCCAATTTGGTTTTTGATGAAGCTTTGATTTTCATTTCAATGAGCTTAAGTATGGCATTTCCAACCACATAAACAAAATCAAACGCCTTCTGTTGTTTCAGTTTTGATTTGATCTTAATGAGCTTGATTATGGCGTTTTCAATCACAGGAATGAAACTTTAAGAATCCCATGTTTTTTATTAAACTCTAATTTTTGATCTTATTGACATTAGTTATGGCTATTACAGGCATAGAAACTAAATTTCAAGAATCTGAATTTTAATCTTGATCTTAATGAGTTTAATTATGGTGTTTTTTATCACAGAAACCAAATCTTAAGAACACCCGAGTTTGATTTTTATCTTAGTGAGCTTCATTATGGCATTGTCAGTCATAGAAACGAAACATCAAGAACCTCATGTCTTTGATGAAATTTTTGTTATGATCTTAATGAGCTTATTTATGGTCTTTTAAATCAGAGAAACAAAATCTAAGAGCCTGATGCTTTTTATTTCCATGCAGACACACGACATGCACATCTACTCCCTTCTGCATCAGCATCATAGAAAGAAAGCATTCCTTTTCCAAATACGTCCCAATTCTCTGTTTTATGTTTCAGGGGAATAGGTCTGTGGGAGATACATTGGGGATTTTCCTGTTCTTTATTTTGGGTTCCCATTCTGCCCCCAGGTTTGAGCAAGGTGCCCATTCTGTCTACCACTTGGCCTATCCTGGAGGCAAAAGTTTTTAAAATTTCCAATAAATAGAAGGTGGGGAACACCACAGAAATGAAATCTTAAAATCCCCATTGTTTTGGTTAAATTTTGATTTTATCTCATGAACTTAAAATGTTGTCAGATGTGGAATCCTAGGAACTCTAGGCTTTTGATTGATTTGATTTTGAACCTAATGAGCTCACGTATGACATTTTCAATAATAGAAACAAAATGTTGAAAACACATTGTCTTTTATTAGATTTTGATAAAAACCTCGTGTTCTTTATTGCATTTTGATTTTTTAATCTGGGAGAATAGGAATTTTGATAAAATTGCAATTTCAATCACAATTCCAAGTTTGTTTCAATTAGAGCTCTAACCTTAAGGCAATTTCAATGATAGGAATGTTACACACAGAGACATAAAACAGAAATGGGTAATATTTGTATTAGAAAAAAGCCATAGCTGAGCTGGGCAGCTTAGCGCAATACAAAAAAAAAGATGGTGTCAACAAAAACCACCTTATCTATCTAGTTGTATGTGTTGGGTATAGAAGATCCAAGTCATCATTTCACAGAGTATTTAAAATTTTTTTTGCTAGGATGAACCCTATAAAAGACACCTAAAATTGACATTGTTTTACATAATATGAAATACTAATGAAAAACATGCTTGATGAGAGCTTCATCTTGACCCGTATTAGTAGGGTGAGATTCCTGATAATCAAAGTCCATCTCTTCAATCACTTGTTGAGGTCACAATCTATATAACTAACGTGGAGCATTTAGCTTCCAAAACTTGGATTTGCCTCCTCTTTTGCACAATAGTGTCTATAAACTAAGTTTAAGAACCCCACACTTTTGATCAAGCTTTGATTTTCATTCCAATGAGCTTAATTATGGAATTTCCAACCACAGAAACGGAATCAAATGCCTGTTGTTGTTTCAGTTTAGATTTTGATCTTAATGAGCTTCATTATGGTGTTTTCAATCACACGAATGAAACTTTAAGAATCCCATGTTTTTTATTAAACTCTAATTTTTTATCTTAATGAGATTAGTTATGGCAATTACAAGCATAGAAACTAAATTTCAAGAATCTGAATTTTAATCTTGATCTTAATGAGTTTAATTATGGTGTTTTTGATCACAGAAACCAAATCTCAAGAACACCTGAGTTTGATTTTTATCTTAGTGAGCTTCATTATGGCATTGTCAGTCACAGAAACGGACCATCAAGAACCTCATGTCTTTGATGAAATTTTTGTTATGATCTTAATGAGCTTATTTATGGTGTTTTAAATCAGAGAAACGAAATCTAAGAACCTGATGCTTTTGATTTCAATGCAGACACACAACATGCACATCTACTCCCTTCTGCATCAGCATCATAAAAAGAAAGCATTCCTTTTCCAAATACATCTCAATTCTCTGTTATGTGGGGGATACATTGGGGATTCTCCTGTTCTTTATTTTGGGTTCCTACTCTGCCCCCATTTTTGAGCAAGGTGCCCATTCTGTCTACCACTCTGCCTATCCTGGAGGCAAAAGTTTTTAAAAATTCCAATAGATAGAAGGTGCCGAACACCACAGAAATGAAATCTTAAAATCCCCATGATTTTGGTTAAATTTTGATTTTATCTCAATGAACTTAATTATGTTGTTAGATATGGAATCCTAGGAACTCTAGGCTTTTGATTGATTTGATTTTGACCCTAATGAGCTCAGGTATGACATTTTCAATCATAGAAACAAAATCTTGAAAATGCATTGTTTTTTATTAGATTTTGCTAAAAACCTCATGTTCTTTATTCGAGCAGAATAGCAAGCAAAAAATATGTGTCTCCAACTACGCATAAATCTCCAATGGTGTTCAGTATGCCATCATTCACCATGCATCTTCCACTAACAATATATAAATCCCCATGGCAAAGGTAACTTCATTTCCATTCATTCCAAATTCATTTTAACACAACTCACTTGCAAAGTATTACTAATAAATTTCCACAACCGATTTACATATTACAACTTCTAACAAAATATACATTTCGTAGGTTCATTACTTCTTCTTCAGGTCTTCGATGCCTCCAACAAGTTTTGATACAATGTCAAATATGGAATGACAAGCACAAATTTCTTTAGAATATTATATTTACTATTTGTATTTTCCATTTGAAACTTGAAAAAGGATGTTTCAAGGTCAAATACCATTTTGATAGTTTATGTCTTCACAACCCATTCATTATCAATGGGTTTTAACATATTTTGTTAACAAAATCAATTTATTTCAATGAATATAATACATGTTTTCAATATGTCTTCATATTAATTAGATTTCTTGTTTGATTAATGATTACTTAAATAACCCTATCCAAATCGATATGGATACCCAGTTTATTTCAATGAATATAATACATGTTTTCAATATGTCTTCATATTAATTAGATTTCTTGTTTGATTAATGATTACTTAAATAACCCTATCCAAATCGATATGGATACCCAGTTCTTGTTCGCGTTTCGCGTGAATTCATTCATTTACCTTCACCTTCAACTACGCAATTTCAATCCAGATATGAAGGTGTCTAAACAAGTTCAATGGACATTTAAGACTACTTGCATTCTATTTCGTAGCCACTTTAACCCCCAAATATGTTTTTCGACATGGCTTCCTCAAATTAAAACTCAAATACATCGACACTTGCTTTCAAAAAAACCCATAAAAGCCCATTCACATTTCAATATTCTTCCACACTATGCCTTACCGCGTTTCCTTTGCAACATTAGATGCAAATGCTAGTTTATATAGTACACTCAAATCTTTCTTCCCATTCATCCAGAGTAGCCACAATCGTTTTTCTATAACTGCTTTCGACTGGGAACTTCCACTCAAATCTTTCTTCCGATTCATCCAGAGTGGCCACAATCGTTTTTCTATAACTGCTTTCGACTGCGAACTTCCAGCCTTACGCAAAGAATGGAGGGAAAAAGCCGGATGCAGGAAATAAGGAAGCAGCTGCTGGAAGCAGGAGTTATCGGAGGGGTGGTCGACGATTTCGTTCCTCTTTAATCTGCCGCTACATGGAAACCAGCTTGGGTGAGCAAGTGTCGCCCGATGACATGCGATTCGAACCACTCATTTTTTTTTACCAAGATTCTAATTTGATCCTTGATCACTTTATCTTGGTCAACTCCATATTCATAGTAACTACGTTTTATTCCAATTCACGATTATTATTTATTCATAGTGAATTTTTCATAAACAGATAACTAAAGCCTTTCATAAATCCAAATAATCAGGTGATGACTGATCCTGAAACTCCTGGGCACGAGTACTTACACTGGTATGCCATAATCCTCGTGCAATTTTCTGGATAATATATAGCACCGGTATCTATTTCATCTAAACAACAGCATTGATCTGTACGTTGTGCAGGCTGAATACCCATTTTTTCAGCACCAAGCTTGGTGGTATGAATGTCACGGCTGTTGCAAGTTTTTCTTGGAGCTTGAAATCTTTGGATTGAATGCGTGTTAGTGCCGGATTAGGCTTAGTCAGTGTTAATTTATTGGATCGAATGATTAAAATCTGATGTGTTTCTTTGTGGTGCAATATTAGATTGGCCAGGGGCAATGATCTTCACTCCTACGAACCTCCGACACCCACCCGCAGTAGCAAGATGGTTTTCACATTGTTCAAAGATCCATGTCATCCCATAATTGAGCCCAACTCGCGGGACAACTTCAGTACCAGAGCTTTTGCCAATGAAAATCGACTTGGACCACCGATTGCCGCTGGTTTTTTCTATATCAACATTGAAAATGAGAATGAACATAGAATTTCATGGACAACAGCGAAAGAGAAAGAGGACCATGAACGTAGAATTTCATGGAGAAAATGCGGCACCAGCTATTCAACGAGCGAGCCGCCAAAAAGCAAGAAACGTTGAAGTAACCGGTAATTTATTAAGAGGGTCATGTACCAGCTTCTGTGTCTTTTATCAGAAAAATCAAAATGATGAGTACGTTGGACCATTTTCTGGCCTTCCAAATTTTTGTGGTTGTTATTTATATGTTTATGTGTGAAATTACAAGCTATATGCATCTTTCTAATTATATATGAGTCTAATGTGGAATTTCCAAGTGAGCTCTCCGATGGACAATGTGGAATTTCCGTTCCCCTCTTTTCTTGACCCATAGACTACCAGTTGTCACAAGAGAAATGAGTAAGTTGGAGTGGTTTTTTGAATTACAACTAGTGGTAAGACTTTTGGTTTTTGAACATTGATTGAGAGGATTGAATGAACATTAAATAATAATATGGATTATCGATGAGTACAGGTAGAGATGGATATATATTTATGTATATTTGTTTAAATTTTGCAAGTATAATATTTTAAGAAGTTGATTTTTTATAGTATAAAATTTGTGGAAACTAAAACCGTTAATTAATTTTTCGGGATATATTGTAACGTTAATAGGTTAGAATTGATAGTTTAGGTAGTTTTATGATTACAGTTAGGAAAACTACCAAAAGTTAAGATAATTTTTCGGGATATATAATTTTTCGGGATATATTGTAACCTTAATAGATTAGAATTGATAGTTTAGGTAGTTTTATGATTACATTTAGGAAAACTACCAAAAGTTAAGATTTGGTATTTGTTTATATAAATATTTTATGATTGCATTTAATAAAATATGTTTTTCATTGTGGAATTTATTAGTCATGTAATAGTGGCATTAGAGATATATAAGAGTTATGAGGTTTGGAAAGTGCCGAAGTCATGATCCATTTTGCCTCGTTTGAAATACACTGGCATTTTACAAGGTGGACGAGTTGCAGAGTTGGTGATTCGACTGGGTGGGAGTTGGTGCATAGGACTAGTCGACAATGCACGGGACTAGTGGTTTCAGAAACCACCACGACACCACACATTATGCTATTGGAAACCACTTTGGGTGCCCCCGTAATGAATGTGGGCCATCAATTAATGCACTGAGTCGTTTTCTTCAAACTGCGTCCTCGGACCACACGACGCATTAACCTATGATGACTTGTGTGTCGTCGTTTGATCTGTCGGGGTGATCCAAAATTTTGATTGACCTAGCACGTATGTTCTTCTTGTTTGTGACCCCACCCGTCACGCCGCCAAGCCTATGGTAGTCTTCCAACCATGTCGGCGAGGTGCGGCACCACCAAACACTTTCATTTTAACAATACTTGTGCACATGGACTATGCCTAATTCACAGCTGTGTACTTAGTTTGTGTTTCGCAACCAAGTATAATATCAATTTACCTTTATATCAATGAACACCCATACTTATTCATTATCCACGGCAATTATAAAAGAGAACAACAATTGCACGATATAAAGGGGAGGGGAAACTCTCGAATAAGTCTGCCCAACAATATATTATATTAGTTCTTCAATAATAAAATCAACAAGTATACTTGGAAAAACTCCAAGTCTATACTTAGTCAATTTTACAACCGAGGCATAAATCAACCTTTAAAACATTCGTGCCACTCTTGCACGATAGGAGGGTGCTCACCCAAGACACCTAGAACTCTACCTCAAGTCCTGCACAAATCTGCACATTCATCACCCAACTTACGGCACACCTTGCCAACCATCAACCAAGAAACAACTATGCGCACTCTCCAAGTGATGCGCATGAGCTATGCACATTCCCTAGCTAAAACTGCGCACTCCCTCTTGCTATGCGAAGATCCCAAGTGATGCGTTGAGTTTGAATGATCGAATGATGTCCAAAACCAAGCCAAACGCTCCATATATATATGCTTCGTTCAAGGGTGGTCGCTTGCCCAGCCGACCCCCTTATCGGTGGCTTGCACACTTCAACAACGCCGATGAAACTGTCGGCCAGCCCACATGAACGCCCATGCTCCATTGGGTATAAGTCTCCTTCGCTCCACGCTCATTTGCTAAGTGTCGCAAGTCACTCTCCTCATCGTCGCATACATCGTCGCATTCCTTCCGCACTCCCGTCGCACTTCCGGTTGGTCACACTCGCCCAGTGCACGAACTAGAAGGCGTTACATCCTCCTCCACCTGAATTCATTGTCATCCTCGACAACATCCTCCAAGCATCAATATCCATGATGTCAACTCCTGCACATATGGCAAACATCCCTGCAACATATGTAGGACTCCATCTCCACCATGTCTCATCTCAGCAACCAACTGTCACCAAGATAGTCCATATCAAAGTATGTCATATATCGGATGTCCATGACCATCGACCACCTGCCACAATCTCTCCATGTTGCTCTCCACCATGGAAGGTTGGTCCCTCAAACTCAAGCTACATGTCCACTGCAACAATGTGTCAACTCCATCATGTCACTAACTCTATCATGTGCAAAATTTCCCATGATACATCAACAAGTGTTAACACAACTCTACCATGTGCCAACATCTCATCAATTTGTCAAGTGCTCTATGTGAACACCTTTCTCCATCCATGTGAAATCCCCCACACGTAGTCTCTCTGCCAAATGTAGACCCAACAACAACATCCATCTGCACATTTGTACCCCTCATGACTCGAACTAGTTGGGTAGCTACTCCAACTATACGTCCAAACCACAAGAATGCACATCCTTATGTCACCATCAGTCTTTCCCTTGACTTCTGCTACATCTCGGACTCATCAAGAATCTCCCATGTTCAGGTCCATGGAAACTCCATCCCATCTGCAACATGATCAAGCAATGGCTTAGTTGCACAAGAGTGTACAACCTCCCAACTAGCTCATACATCTCCATGTCATAGCAGCATCTGCACAACATCCTTTGCTTCAGCATACTCCCATAGAACGTCCATGAATGACACATCTACTCATGCTCCCACATAATGTTCCTGCACAACTGCCATGCTCCATATCTCCAACCTGATGTCCATGACACTAGTTGCCCATGATGTCCAACCCATGTAGACCTCATCCCAACATCTGGCCATCTGCACCCAAGTCTTCATAAAGAAGCCTTCTCCCAAGGCCCCTTGTAAAGTTGATGTGGTTCCTCCCTGCCAAGGCCTCCACACCAACCTATCTCCAAGGTTGTCTATAGAGAAAGGAGGGCCAGGAAGTTTCCTCCCTGACTCTCATCCACCCATGTGTCGGATTGATGTTGTGTCCTCAAGTATCTATTCACAGCTTCAATCTCCTCACATGTACACCCAATCTCCTTGAGCTTGTTCTTTGTCAACTGAAATTCGTATATGCCCATAGCATACCTGCAAAAGTCCACTATGCTACCAGGATCTCTACCCTCATAATCCTCATCAACCACTGCCTCTAAAGTAGTACTAGGACTCCCTTCTTTTGCAACCCCATTGTGAAGATCATCAGTAGAAGATGTCTCTTTCAAGTGTCTCAAGGTTCGTGAGACTGCCTTCTCACTTGCCTCATTCTTCCTTGCTCTTGCAACGGAGTCAATCAAATTTCCTTCCTTCGTTGTTTGAGACATACTCCCAAGTCCTCTTTGCTCCACATCCTCAAGCTTCACATTCAGATCTTTGGGATACAAAGTCATAGAATTCATCCTCGGTCTATACCCCAAGCAACTCCTTCTATTCATCGGTACCATCATGGTTCTCCCTTCAGATGTAATCAAGAGAATATCTCGGTCCACCATCGGTATGGCTTGTGCAATATTCATGAAATCTTGCCCCAACACCATAGAATGATCATCCATGTTCACAACTCTCAAGTCCAACTTCCCAAACCACGACCCCACTCTCATTTGAGCGTCCTTCATCACACCAGTAACAACTTTCACAGTAGAGTTGACTGCTTTGAAATCACTCAATTCCCTCTCCATCTTTGCTTTCTTCCCAAAAGACTTTGCTACCTTTCTACTCAAGAAGCTATGTGTAGCCCCCGTATCAACCAAAGCTACAAATCTCTTGCCCTTCACGGTCACCTGCACAAAACTCAACTTTAAGGCATTACCTCCTTCTGTCCGCTTTGTCTTATGTCTTATATCAGCAACCTTCAAGAATTCGGCCTCAGAAGTGTCAATTGGCTCATGCTCCAACTTGACTTCCTTCTTAAGGTACTTCACTTCCTTGCTTGGCTCATCTAGGCAACCCGATCTTGGTCTAGCTTGAACTCCCTCAAGCTTGTCCTTCATCGACCTCTGCTCAAGTGCACCAACCAAGTGTCCATTGATTACTCTCATGGAACTAAGCTTTTGCACATCCTCTAGATTTTTACGGTAGTAAGTCCCCAGCCTGTCAATGTAGTCGATCTCTTCCTGCTCAATCACAACAACCTTCTTTCCAAGAAGCTTCTTCTTTATTTCTTCCTCAATCTGTTTTGTTTCAGCTTCCACCATGGCACTTTTCTTCCTTCAATGAGCTCTTTCATCAAAGAGCTCTTGAAGACCAAGACCACGTTGTTGGATCTCCTTATCAAGTTCCTTGAGTTCAACATCTGTCGTACTTCCGCATTGGATCTTGAGTTCTTCAAGTTCCCTCCTTAGTTCCAAACAACTTTCCCGAAACTTCATGTTCTCAGCCTTCATCACAACCTAGTTAGAACTCCATTGACCCATTTTTTCCAACACTTAGTACCTCAAGACTTCACCCGGTCCATGGCTAGACTCACCTATCATAGGTGCATCCACCATCTTGCCTTTCAGTCTCTTATCCGGCCCCTGCATAATGAACCAGTCCTTTTTTCACTTGAGTGTGAAACCACTTCCTTCACCTACAAGTACCTGTCATCATACTTCTTTACGAGCAACCTGCTCAACCCAGTCTTGCAAGAATCCTCCAAGTCTTTAGACTAGCTCTAATGCCAACTATCACGCCCCCAAGCCTACGGTAGTATTCCAACCGTGTCGGCGAGGTGCGGCACCACCAAACACTTTCTTTTTAGCAATACTTGTACACATGGACTACGCCTAATTCACAACTGTGTACTTAGTTTGTGTTTCGCAACCAAGTATAATATCAATTTACCTTTATATCAATGAAGACCCATACTTATTCATTATCCACGGAAATTATAAAAGAGAACAACAATTGCACGATATAAAGGGGAGGGGAAACTCCTAAACAAGTCTGCCCAACAATATATTATATCATTTCTTCAATAATACAATCATAAAGTATACTTGGAAAAACTCCAATTCTATACTTAGTCAATTTTACAACCGAGGCATAAATCAGCCTTTACAACATTCGTGCCACTCTTGCACGGTAGGAGGGTGCTCACCCGAGACACCTAGAACTCTACCTCAAGTCCTACACAAATATGCACATTCATCACCCAACTTACGGCACACCTTGCCAACCATCAAACAAGAAACAGCTCTGCGCACTCTCCAAGTGATGCGCATGAGCTATGCACATTCCCCAGCTAAAACTACGCACTCCCTCTTTCTATGCGAAGATCCCAAGTGATGCGTTGAGTTTGAATGATCAAATGATGTCCAAAACCAAGCCAAATTCTCCATATATATATATGCTTCGTGCAAGGGTGGTCACTTGCCCAGCTGACCCCCTTAACGGTGGTTTGTACACTTCAACAACACCCATGAAACCATCGTCCAACACACATGAATACCCACGCTCCATTGGGTATAAGTCTCCTACGCTCCACGCTCATTTTCTAAGTGTCGCATGTTGCTCTCCTCATCGTCGCATATATCATCGCATTCCTTCCGCACTCCCATCGCACTTCCGGTTGTTTGCACCCGCCCGTCACACTGTCGCACGCCCATCATGCGTGCACGCCTGGTCGCCTGGTGCCCGCCCGTCACACGAACTAGAAGGCGTTACATCCTCCTCCACCTGAAGTCGTTTTCGTCCTCGACAACATCCTCCAAGCATCAATATCCATGATGTCAACTCGTCCACATATGGAAAACATCCCTGCAACATATGTAGGACTCCATCTCAACCATGTCTTATCTCAGCAACCAACTCTCACCAAGATAGTCCATAACAAAGTATGTCATATATCGGATGTCCATGACCATCGACCACCTACCACAATCTCTCCATGTTGCTCTCCACCATGGAAGGCTGGTCCCTCCAACTCAAGCTACATGTCCACTGCAACAATGTGTCAACTCCATCATGTCACTAACTCCATCATGTACAAAACTGCCCATGATACATCAACAAGTGTTAACACAACTCTACCATATGCAAACATCTCATCAATCTGTCAAGTGCTCTCTGTGAACACCTTTTTCCATCCATGTGAACTCCCCCACACATAGTCTCTTTGCCAAATGTAGACCCAACAACAACATCCATCTGCACATTGGTACCCCTCATGACTCGAACTAGTTGGGTAGCTACTCAACCTATACGCCAAAACCAAAAGAATGCACATCCTTATGTCACCATCAGTCTTTCCCTTGACTTCTGCTACATCTCGGACTCATCCAGAATCTCCCATGTTCAGGTCCATGGAAACTCCATCCCATTTGCAACATGATCAAGCCATGGCTTAGTTGCACAAGAGTGTACAACCTCCCCACTAGCTCATACATCTCCATGTCATAACAGCATCTGCACAACATCCTTTGCTTCAGCATACTCCCATAGAATGTCCATGAATGACACATCTACTCATGCTCCCACATAATGTCCCTATACAACTGCCATGCTCCATATCTCCAACCTCATTTCCATGACACTAGTTGCCCATGATGTCCAACCCATGTAGACCTCATCCCAACATCTAGCCATCTGCACCCAAGTCGGCATAAAGAAGCCTTCTACCAAGGCCCCTTGTAAAGTTGATGTGGTTCCTCCCTACCAAGGCCTCCACACCAACCTATCTCCAAGGTTGTCTATAGAGAAAGGAGGGTCAGGAAGTTTTCTCGCTGACTCTCATCCACCCATGTGTCAGATTGATGTTGTGTCCTCAAGTATCTATTCATAGCTTCAATCTCCTCACATGTACACCCAAGCTCCTTGAGCTTGTCCTTTGTCAACTGAAAGTCATATATGCCCATAGCATACCTGCAAAAGTCCACTATGCCAGCAGGATCTCTACCCTCGTAATCCTTATCAACCACTACCTATGAAGTAGTACTAGGACTCCCTTCTTTTGCAACCCCATTGTGAAGATCATCAGTAGAAGATGTCTCTGTCAAGTGTCTCAAGGTTCGTGAGACTGCCTTCTCAATTGCCTCATTCTTTCTTGCTCTTGCAATGAAGTCAATCAACTTTCCTTCCTTCGTTGTTTGAGTCATACTCCCAAGTCCTCTTTGCTCCACATCCTGATGCTTCACATTCGGATCTTTGGGATAAAAAGTCATAGAATTCATCCTCGGTCTATACCCCAAGAAACTCCTTCTATTCACCGATACCATCATGGTTCTCCCTTCGGCTGTAATCAAGAGAATGTCTCGGTCCACCATCGGTATGGCTTGTGCAATCTTCATGAAATCTTGCCCCAGCACCATAGAAAGATCAGCCATGTTCACAACTCTCAAGTCCAACTTCCCAAACCACGACCCCACTCTCATCTGAGTGTCCTACATCACACCAATAACAACTTTCACGGTAGAGTTGACTGCTTTGAAAGCACTCAATTCCCTCTCCATCTTTGCTTTCTTCCCAAAAGACTTTGCTGCCTTTCTACTCAAGAAGCTATGTGTAGCCCCCGTATCAACCAAAGCTACAAATCTCTTGCCCTTCACGGTCACCTGCACAAAACTCAGCTTCAAGGCATTACCTCCTTTTGTCCGCTTTGTCTTATGTCTTATATCAGCAACCTTCTTCAAGAATTCGGCCTCAGAAGTGTCAATTGGCTCATGCTCCAACTTGACTTCCTTATTAAGGTACTTCACTTCCTTGCTTGGCTCATCTAGGCAACCCGATCTTGGTCTAGCTTGAACTCCCTCAAGCTTGTCCTTCATCGACCTCTGCTCAAGTGCACCAACCAAGTGTCCATTGACTACTCTCATGGAACTAAGCTTATGCACATCCTCTGGATTGTCACGGTAGTAAGTCCCCAGCCTGTCATTATAGTCGAGCTCTTCCTGCTCAATCAAAACAACCTTCTTTCCAAGAAGCTTCTTCTTTATTTCTTCCTCAATCTGCTTAATTTCGGCTTCCACCATTGCACTTTTCTTCCTTAAACGGGCTCTTTCATCAAAGAGCTCTTGAAGACCAAGACCACTTTGTTGGATCTCCTTATCAAGTTCCTTGAGTTCAACATCTATTGTACTTCCGCATTGGCTCTTGAGTTCTTCAAGTTCCCTCCTTAGTTCCGAGCAACTTTCCCAAAACTTCATGTTATCAGCCTTCATCGCAACCCAGTTAGAACTCCATTGAAGCATTTGTTCCAACACTTTGTACCTCAAGACTTCACCCAATCCATGGCTAGACTCACCTATCATAGTTGCATCCACCATCTTGCCTTTCAGTCTCTTATCTGGCCCTTGCATAATGAACCAGTCCTTATTTCACTTGAGTGTGAAACCACTTCCTTCACCTGCAAGTACCTATCATCATACTTCTTTACGAGCAACTTGCTCAACCCAGTCTTGCAAGACACCTCCAAGTCTTTATACTAGCTATGATACCAATTGTCATGCCCCCAAGCCTATAACAGTCTTCCAACCGTGCCGGCGAGGTGCGCACCACCAAACACTTTATTTTTAACAATACTTGTACACATGGACTATGCCTAATTCACAGCCGTGTACTTAGTTTGTGTTTCGCAACCAAGTATAATATCAATTTACCTTTATATCAATGAAGACCCATACTTATTCATTATCCATGGAAATTATAAAAGAGAACAACAATTTCACGATATAAAGGGGAGGGGCAACTCCTGAACAAGTCTGCCCAGCAATATATTATATCAGTTCTTCAATAATACAATCATCAAGTATACTTGGCAAAAATCCAAGTCTATACTTAGTCAATTTTACAACCGAGGCATAAATCAGCCTTTACAACATTTGTGCCACTCTTGCACGGTAGGAGGGTGCTCACCCGAGACACCTAGAACTCTACCTCAAGTCTTGCACAAATCTGCACATTCATCACCCAACGTACGACACACCTTGCCAACCATCAACCAAGAAACAGCTCTGCGCACTCTCCAAGTGATGCGCATGAGCTATGCGCATTCCCCAGCTAAAACTGCGCACTCCCTCTTGCTATTCGAATATCCCAAGTTATGCATTGAGTTTGAATGATCGAATGATGTCCAAAACCAAGCCAAACGCTCCATATATATATGCTTCGCTCAAGGGTGTTCTCTTGCCCAGCCGACCCCTTTATCAGTGGCCTGCACACTTCAACAATGCCCATGAAACCGTCGGCCAACCCACATGAACGCCCACACTCCATTGGGTATAAGTCTCCTTCGCTCCACGCTCATTTGCTAAGTGTCGCAAGTCGCTCTCCTCATCGTCGCATATATCGTCGCATTCCTTTCGCACTCCTGTCGCACTTCCGGTTGGTCGCACCCGCCCATCGCACCATCGCACGTCCATCGTGTGTGCGCGCCCAGTCGCCCGACGCCCTCCCGTCGCACGAACTAGAAGGCGTTACACCACCAATCACGACGTTTTTTATTTGTCGTAAATTTTAAATATTGTTTTGCTATCAATTAATGCCCGTTAATTGGTTTACCTCGATTGGATTTTGTTAAAATTTTTCTCTATTGTGAAGGCCTTTCCAGGGGACGGTCAATCACATACCGAGGTACTTTTAGTTTTTTTATGGACTGTGACATATTCTTTTGTAGTTCATCCAAATTATTAAAATATTTTTTTGATTTCATTTAAAGATGACATCCATAATTTCGTTAGTTGGCATTTTCTTTTTTGTGAAACAAAATTACCGAGAATGGGTAAAAAAAATCAAAAGTGCATTGAATTTTAATGATTTGTGGAAAATAAGACAATGTGTTATCTGGGAAGTCAAGAATAATAAAACATGTGTTATGATTATAACACCAGTATCAGAAGAGGTAAGGAGATACATTCATTCCTGTAACTCAACATATGCAACATTAGAAATTTTAAAGGAACTTTATGATTCACATTCAGAATTAGAGATTATTCAGTTGTTATTGAAGCTAATTAATTTGGAGATGAAGGACAATGATCCAATGAGATTGGATTTTTAAATAAAGGTTATTTTCCATGATATAGAAGCCACACCGTCCATACTCTCACTACTTGAAATCTCTCCACGCTAGTGGACAATTAAATGATATTTCTTTTGATAAATTAATGAATAAAATTGCAAAAAGATAAAAGGTTTTTGGAAAGAAAGAGTATGTTTCTACTACTAATACAGAAATCTCATGCCATGCACAAAAGGAACATAAATCACAAAGTGAATCTGCGAGAGGTGCCAAGAATCCCAAAGGCCGAGGTAGAAGGAACTTTAGAGGTAGGGGGAAACAATAACAACAATCTTGGTAATAGACAACAAACTGACTGAACACAAAAGAGTTTTTAGTCTAAATCAAATATAAGATGTTATAGGTGTGGCAAAATTGGTCATAGTTTAGTTAATTGCAGTGTTTCTTGGGAGAATATTACTAATGAATAGAAAGAGCCAGTTAATGACAAGACAAAGCAACCACCTTCGAACAAAAGTAAAACAAATGAATCTTCTCATTATATAGTTTCTCACAGCAATTTCAATATTGATAATGTTTTTAATACTACATTTTCTTCACGGGAACACAATTGGATTTTAGATTTAGGTGCTACTTGTCATATGACCTTTCAGAAAGATATTTTTGAAATTTGCAGTGATAATGTTGATGGTTTTGTTTATTTTGTTGATAAGTATAATGTTAAACCACCGGGAGTTGAATCAATTAGATTAAAAATTCCACATTTAGCAAATTATACATTGAAGGATGTTCTTTATATTCCTTAATTTTAGAGGAACTTAATGTCCCTCATTCATATCAGACAACAAGGACATTCAATCCATATTTTTTATGGCATAATTGAAATTCATAGAGGAAGTGATAATTCAGTAATTATGACTAGTTTTGAAGAAGGTACACTGTTGAAATTGAATAGTAATTCATCTATTAGACAATCTGCTACAAATTCAACCCTATTAGTGCAACATGATGATCTTTTGTCTTCAAGTTTAATATGGCATGCTAGATTTGGTCACATCAACTATAAAAAAATTAGAAGTATGAAAGAGCATGGCAATAAAGGTCTACCCATTATTCAATGAAAGATCACACCTTGTGATGATTGTATCTTGGGGAAACATAGTAAACAATTTTTTCATAGTTTTGTTTCCAGAGCTTTTAGAAAATTAGGCCTCATACATTCCAATTTATGTGGACCTATGCCTGCACCAACTGCAAATGGAAAATATTATTATTATCCAATTTTAAGGTCACGCCCAAGCTAGACACCAAATTGGTGTATAAGAACCCCTTGTTTGTGTATCAAGGGACCCACCTTCGCACAACGATTTGATGGCTAAGTCTATGAAGACACACATACTGTAACAACCCAAATTTTAAAATATACAAATAATTAGATCAATTAGGTGATTTTCATTCAACACACTTCTATTCAACTAATTAGCATAGAATTTTTGAGAAATAGAAGTAAAAACAACTTACCTGTAGCGATGATATTCCTTACTTGTAATTTCGGAGTTGAACACTATTTGAATTTCGCTAACTGTAACAAAGTTTTGGGGATGACTCTCCACCTAATTGTAGGCTCAATTGCACAAAATATTTCTACAAATGGCCACCCATGAGCCCTCAATCAACATACTACTACCAGCGAATCCTTTGTCTCACAACACTTTTCTCCCAAGAGAATGGATGATGGAATCATGGAATGATCTCTCATCTTCCTCACCGTCTATTAAATAGAGCAAACATTGGAAGGGGAACCACATGCGCACACTCCATGTGTCAACACACAACTTTTATTTCTTTAATTTAAGTTTAACTTAATTCAGTAATTTTCTTAATATAATTCTTTATTATTTTATTCCTTTTTACTTTTTGATAACTTTACTTATTTTTACTATTTTTGTAGTTCTCTTAATTTAACTATTTCTTATTTTATTGTACTTTTTGTTAATTTTACTTATTTTACTATTTTTTATAGTTTATTTTTATTTATATTTATTTAGAACTCTAGTATTGTTATTTACTATATTTTATTATTATTATTATAATATTTTGTTCATTATTTATTATCTATTTACTATTATTATATTTTATTTATTGTTTATCATTTATTTTCTTATATTTAATGTTATATTATATTATTTGTTATTTATTATTTTTATTATTATTAGGGGACATTACACATACTCTACCCCCCTCTAGTTTTGAACCTATGACCTTTTAGGAGGAAACACATGCTCTTAACCATTAGGTCCACTGAAGTTGTATTGATGGCTATATATACTCACCTTTATTGATGACTATTAGAGGATGTGTTGGGTTTATCTTTTGAAGGGAAGGTCACAATTTTTTAATATGTTCACAACATTTCATGCTATGGTTAAAAATGAAATTCAACAGAATATTGATATCTTAAGAATTGATAATGCAGGTGAATATAATTCAAAAAATTTTGAACAATATTTAATAGATAATGACATCATACACCAAACTATTATTCTATATAATCCACGAAAAAATGGTGTTGCGAAAATGATGTAACCCTTTGATCCTCTAACCTACCTACCTAGTTTTTCTCCCTTATCCAACAACAAAACTCTAAATTTTCCAAAACCCACCTAAGCCTAGCTATCTAGCCTAAAACCCTTTACACTCCAGTCATCTCTTGGTTATGATTTCATAGAAAAAGCCCTCTCTAGTTTGGTAGGTCTAGCTACAAAACCAAAAGCTTGATCAGTGGTTACCTTTCTCGATCTCCTCATCATCCTTGGACATTGTGGAGGATAATAGAGGGCATGACAACTAGGGAGTGCCAAGGTGTTCTAGTGAATGTAAGGTTCCCCAAGTCATGAAAAAATGTAATTCTAGTTGTGAGATCATGACCGCCAAGTTGTGTTAGGGAATGCTAGGGCATGCTAACATGTGCCAGATATTACAAAGACATGTCAAACAAGATAATATGTGCCAAGCGCTAAGGCATGCCAAGATGTACAAGGGTGTGGCAATGCATTCTAGGGATTGTCAAGGCAGAAAAAGGGAGAAACAAGTTAAACTACAAGGAAATTAGCACATAATAGGTTTAATAAGTCATCAATTTACCTTTTCCATGAGGAGAATACTAGGCATGCCAACACTATGTTCCAATAGGGGCCAAGTGCCATTTTTCAATGCATTCTGAGTGCCAAATATTCCTCTGTTTATTCTCATCTAGTTTCAAATAATTGATCTCAAATAAATTTAATATTAAACCATTCCAAAGCATACCAAGTCATCTCAACACATGCCAAACATGCTAGTACTTTCCAAGTGCCAATGTGCGTTAGGGAGTGTGATGCATGATTTGAAGTGGCAAAGCATATAGAAGAGTGCTAACGTGTGCTAGAGAGTTCCAATGCATGTTGAGGAGTGTTAGGGAGTACTATGACAACACAAGGGAGCACTAGGTCAAAATGCATGGAAGTGAATGAATATGAGGGTGTGTCGAGGAGTGTCAATGAGTGCTAGTTGTCATGGCAAGGAGGGAGTGACAAGGTATGCTAAGCACAGGTAAGGCATGCTAGCGAATATCAGGGAATGGTAAGAGGTGCTAGAGTGTGATAGGTAGCTCTAGGGTGTGCTAACATGTGCTAAATAGTGTCAAGGCATACCAGGTGCTAAGACATGCTAGGATGTGTAGGGTGCCAGAGTATGTCAATATGCGTCAAAGAGTTTCAAGGCAAAAAAAGAAATAATCAAGCTAAAATGGAAGGAAATAAACACATAAGAGGGTTAATAAGTCAGGACTTTATATTTTTCAAAAGGGGCATACTAGGCACACTAATAATATGTTCCAATACATGCCAAGTGTGAATGTGTTCTAGGTGCTAATTTTTTTCAATTCAATATTATGCCAAGGTGTTCCAAGTTATGCTAGGGACTATAGGGTAGGCGAACACATGATAGGGGGTTCTATGTTATACTAGGGCATGCCAACATGTGCTTTCGTGTCCTACTCATGGTAAGATGTTCTAGGTACAAATATTTTCCAAGTACAAAGATGTCCCAAGGCATGAGAGGTGCTACGGAATGTTAGTGTACTATTCCAAAGCATGTTAAGGTGTGTCATGAGTGTTGATGAGTGTTAGGTCTCTCTCATTGATATAATTGACAGAAATTGATTATGTATTAAATAATATAGTTCCTACACACACTAGTGGAACTTTATTTAAAGTAAATTTGCTAGATAATAAACCTAATATATATGAATCATGTGTTCACTTATAGGAAAACTATATAACCACTATGATCTTGGACACATAATGAAAAAGACTCCACAACAATGGTCTTATATTGTTATCTTTTGACAAAAAATATAGTAATAGGTACATAGCATCATCAAAAACGCATTGGAATGATCAATGATGATGAACATTTTTTGGTCATCACCTAAAGTAACCAAAAAGAGAATTGGTGAGGGTCAATAAAATATCATCACTAGAAGTGTCACCAAAGAGAGAATTAGTGATGGGCCTTTAACAACCCTCAGCAAAAGTGTAACCAAAGAGAGAATTAGCGACAAACCTTTAATGACCCTCACCAAAAGTGTCATTGAAAATGGCTTTGGTGAAAAACCTTAAAGGACCATCACTATATACACTTACAACAAGGATTTATTAATGACCTTCACCATATGAGACATTGCTGACGGAACTTAAAGATATGTCATAGGCATGAAGTGTCATAAAAAACTCATTGGAATGATCAATGATGACAAACATTTATTTATCATCACCAAAGGTAACCAAAAAGATCATTGCTGATAGCCAATAAAATATCGTCACTATAAGTGTCACCAAAGAAAGAATTAGTGATGGGCCTTTAATGACCCTGACCAAAAGTGTCACCAAAGAGAGAATTAGTGATGGGACTTTAACGAACCTCACCAAAAGTGTGATTGAAAATGGCTTTGGTGACAAACCTTAAAGGACCATCACTCTGTACACTTACAACAATGTTTTTTAAAGACCACCACCATATTCGACATTGGTGGCAGACCTTAAAGGTTCGTCATAGGCATGACCCACACCAATGACCTTTTTTCTTGTAGTGTTGCATTCATAAACCATTCAATAAATTATCAAAGCATGACAAGAGTCATAGATATAATACATCTTATAACCAACGTATAACTAGAATAGAAACCATGGAAAATCAGTGATATAATCAACATAATAATTAATACAAATTATCATCACAATCGGAAAATATCTCATATTAACATACATAAATTCCAAATAAGTCAGGGACTTCCACCTACCACTGAATGATAGATTAGACTGACCCAAAATATCTCTTTCATCCAATCACCCCCATGCCATATTCCAAGAATGAATGTGGGACCATAAGGGTTAAACCAAAAAAAAAAACAAATAGGGCTTCCAAAGGCCAAAACACCTCAACCCTCAACCATAGTGATTTCACCTAATCAGCCTAGAAATCACTATCAGCAATTAGATCAGTCCTTATTCAAACTCTCCAAGGTTCCAGGAATTAGTAACTTAACTCACAACCCTCAGAGAATCCAAGTTGTTAGAGGGCTCCATAGAATTCGTCACATCCTGCAGGCCCCAGGGACTAGTAACTCAACCCACTACCTCCAGGGAACCCAAGCTATCTTCGAGCTCTATAGAATTTGTTTCCACCCACATCCATAATGGACTTGAGAACCAATTAAAAAAATCCAAAATGGGGAACCCATTACACCATAGCTATGTAGCAAATGGCAGGGAAAGTTTGAAACCACTTTCAATCGAAGAAAATCCCCATGCTAATAAAAACACATAACCAAGTTATCACATGCATACATAAACCAACAAGGATATCATACATGCAACTTTTCCCATAAAGAACCTCAAATGGAATCATATTTAAGGATTCTTGATACCTGTTATTATATGTAAAATATACCAAAGGAAGATATTCCTTCCACTTCCTCTATTGATTCATAGCATACACCCTCAACATGCCCTAAAGAATATTTTTATCCCTCTCTATCTATGGATGATAAGTCTTACTGAAATCTAACTTTGTCCCCAAGCCTGCAAACAACTCCTTCCAAAACATGGAAGTGAGCTTGGAATCTCTATCTGATATTATCTTCTTGGGAATACCATGCAACCTCAGTATATCCCTGATGAACATTGAGCTACATCACTAGCTCAATTTTTAGACCTCACCGCAATGAAGTGGGCCACCTTGCTGAACCTTTCAACCACAACCATGATGGAATCATGTTGTCTAGATGTCCTCAACAAGAATGTAATGAAGTCCATGGAAATAACCTCCCATTTCAATTATGGAATGAGAATAGGATTGTAACAACCTTTGAGGTAAATGTGCATATAAACAACATAATAGGAACATAAATACAATAAACATATCAGCCATAAAAATCCACACACACACATATATACATTCTCACATGAAAATCAAGGGAATGAATTTTCTCATTAATAAATGCAATGAACCAACCGGTGATCGGACTACCATGTTCCACCTGACCATAGATTGGCTAAGCCATGTCTCTCTTCATATAATCACCCTCATGCTATATTCCAAGCATGAATTTGGGACTCATAGAACACATCAAAAAACACTAATCAATGTGGATTCCACCAGAGTTCTTTGCCTACACCGTGAGGAATTTGAGTGCCTCCTAGTCTCTCAGGCTTTACTGTGCATCTGGAATCTAATCCAATGATCACTAGACCCTACGCTGAGACATACTCTTTAGGCTTTATCGTGCATTCCATCTCGAAATCACTAGGTGCAACAGAGAGAAAATCCACCTCTTGGCTTTACCATATATCCTGTCATTCACTGACAAGAATTCCTCAGCCCATCGAGGCACACAATCTGGCTTTATAGCAACCCATAGTGTATTTTAGGTGTTACTAGGATAGTGGCTTCGTGCATCCTCAGTCTGCTTGAGGGACCACTACCACCATGTGTTTGTCAATTCTAAGATCCACCCCACTCAGCTTCAAATCCAATCCTGCCATCCCCCACAAAACACATGAGAGAACCCATCTCATCAAAGCTATTAGGAAATGGCAGGGCTAGATTGAAAATATTGTCACACCTAGGAAAACCCATGCCATGTTAGAAAACGAAACACATGAAATCCCATGCATGCTAAATATAGCAAGGAACATACACATGCAATCCCGTTCATGCCAAATCTAGCAAGGAAAATACACATGCAAGTTGATACCTACAATGAAGCCTATTGTAGCTGCTTGATCCTACCTTTCCCTTATTGCTCTTTCCTTCCCCTTTTCCTTCTTTTCCATTCTTGATCCAATGCCAAAGTGCTCCAAAAAAACTCTAAGTAATCAAGATTATGAGAGAGAGAGAGAGAGAATAATGAGAGAGTTCCAAAACTAAACTAACCAAGTCTTGCCCACTGATCCTCATAACTCTTTTTATTATTGAGGCTTCTATTTTCTTCATTTTCCATTATTTTCCTTCAATTCCCTCCTCACATGCAAAATGTGACCTTTCACCTTCCTTTTCTCCTAATTTCCATTATTTTCATAAGTAAATGTGCCAAAATACCTTTTTTCCTCTTTAATGCCTTAGCCATTGCCTTTGCCAATTTCCTTAGCCATAAATAGCCAATTTCCTTAGCCATAAACAACCAAATGAACACCCCCCAGGATATCTTGCCCACCATTCAACTTGGAATACGTGTCCCAGTCATCTGTTGTTATTTCTTTTAATATTTATTACATGGAATTGTCACAAGGGATGTTACATAACCCTCCCCCTTGGGGTCCACCATGCTTAGTGTTCAATCACACCTATAACCAAAAGACAATTGAAAACAAAAAATACTACCCATGGAGCTTTATAACACAACTTGTTGTAGTATTTACAATGAAAAATATGCTCAAAATCAAAACATCATGACAACATGAAAACATACCACATAATGGAGCTTTATAACATAGCTCATTACGGTATTTACAATAACCACATGTACACATATTCACATATGCACATTTTCTCAACCAACAAATAAAATAATATGAATCCACAACAAGGGAATCTAGAGGCTCACATCGCCACCCTCAAAATAATACTAGGATCCACCTCCTTCCCAAGAAGTCTAGAATCCACTGCAAATTCAAATCTGCATGCAATTTCCAATGCTATAATCCCATGCCATTTGTCCTCTTAGCGAACAGTTACTAGCTCGTTGTTCTAGGGTGCACTCCTAATGTGCATCTGATTCCATTTGGCAATGCTAATGACCAAAACAAATCCATCTATGACCTTCCCTTCTCCACTACATAGTCCCTCGGGAATCCAGTCACCCCTTCTGTGCAGTCACTCACCTTCCAAGTTCTGCTGGCACCCCCATCCTAGGTAGTCCATCCCTTAGCAAAGCTTCCTTGTATCGGAAGATATAGAAACCAAGGCATATACCCACCTCAACACATCATACCAGTCATAGCAGGCTCATGGAAATCTATTGACACTATTGGGTACCAATGTCCCACAATGGCCTTGTTCTTGACATGCTTTACCAACATACTGCTACATGTTTCAATTCCTTTGTTGTTGCTGCTAATTCTTGTAGCGGATTTCAACCACTCAACTGGGCATGTTCATGCTTCCTGTACCAAGAGCATAGCTTCCATTATATTCAAAATAAAGTGAAATAAATTCAAATCATACCTCATTGGTAGTTCCTCAATAAGGTACACTTGGAATCTTGTTTGCTTATGGTCACAAGAAGTCAAACTAGCATCTTGACCAAATCAACATATATAAAGACATCATATCAATTTATCTCAAACACAACCATCATAATCATAAATCATATGTAACCATCATAAACCAGAATCATATATCATAAACCAGAAACATAGATCATAAATCATAATCATAATTCACATGCATAATAAAATCGAAATACAATATCGATACTTATCCTTCATCGATCCTTACTTCTACCTCGGTTCTTTATGTAACACATTGGATTGGTTACCACACCCGAAAAACATCCAATGCCTTCTCCTCAACCATGTGCACATACGCATAGTGTGCATCACACACATACGACCACATATGACATGAAACTCCATGCAACACATGCATCTACATCTAGCATACAACACATACACCTACACCGAGTGTATGACACAACTCAATACATATACCTACACAGAGTACTAAACAACAAGTACACACACTGCAATACCATCGCTACATGATGCATAATACTACATGCCCATAATACAACATCAATGATATGCACACAATACCACACGTACACCAATACCATATGTACAACATGTACATAGTACCACTTATACATTGCACCACATGCACAACATGTTCACAAAATCACATGTACACGGGGCCAATTGCACAATGTGTACATAATGCCACATATACACTACACCACTGTACAATGTGTACATAATACCACATGTAGTACCACACATACAATGTGTATGCAACACCATATGTACATAACATCACATGCACGACAGGTACACAACACTGCATGCTCATAACACTTTATGTACAATATGTACACGACACCACATGCTCACAACACCACTTGTACAATCATGCACACAACACCATATGTACATAGCACCATATGTACAACATGTACGCAACACCACATGTACATAGCACTGCATATCCAACATGTACATAGAATCATCCATACATAGCACTGCATATCCAACATGCACAGAGCACGATATGCACACACACCACATATACATCATGAAGACAATACAATATGTATACAACACCCCATATGCCATATTCATACAACCCTATTCGTACCATCTTGTATATAACATTACATGAATAATATGTACACATGCTATGTATACACAACACCACAAGTGCACACATCATAGATGCAACATCTACAACATATACAACGTATGCGCAACAATAGTACAACACATCCAAAATGACATTGTCCTTACCAAGAAACCTTGCTTCCAATATCTCATCTATTCTTATCATAACATGTCACAAACCACACTACTTTCACTCCGTTGGTGTATCCTTCAGCATTACTTGTCATAACATAAACATAGGCATAATACAAGTATAGAATATCAATTCATATCCACATGATGATGACCTCATATATTTCTCGTGACTACTCTTTTTAATTGATCCGTCATAGACCAAGAACCTCTTCATGTCATTCTCCTACATAAGCAATCATTCCTTCACAAGAATGATACCTGACAGCCCTGTTAGACATTAACATAGATATATGGATACATAAGTGCATATATAAATCTTAGCATAAAACAATCATGATCCTGTAAACCAACGACAGACATACATTCATGTATACATATATAAACATCATCATAATCATGATTATAAAAGAATTACTAGGTAACATAAGGTCTAGGTTAAGAGAACTTCCTTTATTTATGCACAAGCATTGATAACAATAGTTCCCAACATAGCCAAAGCATATGACACCTCTGATCCATTTACTTTACCTTTTCTGGTTACCTTTCTTGTGTCTACACTACTACTGTCCATTTACCCCAATGAACCCAACAAGTACAAATGATTGTCATAATCTTACCTTCCATTGTACTTACTCATGCACAAAGCTTCATATGGGTCTTATATCATCGGTTGGGTTCCACATATCTCTCCTGATTTCCATCAAATTTCCTCTTTCCCAACCAATTCCCAGGACTCAAAACAATAAAAATGAAGAAAAAAAAACCAAGAAGAAGACCACGAAAGCGCATAAAAATATGGCACTACAACAAAGTGGCAAGGCCTTGCACCAGACATAAACAAAACCGCAAATCAAGTTCAACAATTCATAAAATACAAAAAGCACAAGACTAACAAGAAACACCATGACTCAATTCCCATGGTTACTAGTGCATCCAAGGGAAGGCTCAACCTGAGCCTTCTTCATGATTCATGGCAATCTCTCTTGCCATGCGACTCCCTGCATCATGCTCACCCATGTCAACCACATGTTCCAAGTATCGAGACAATCATATTTATCAATTTGAATTCAACTTTTACAAAAAATCATGTCATAGTCCATAGTCATTAGACATAATGCTACAACTATCACCTATTATACTCAAGTACATATCAATTGTCTCATCACATATATTTTAGTACAATCATCTTAAGAAAACATCATTTGAACAAATGCTCATTTTATGCAATTCATTAAACATTCATACCAACTTGCAAACATACCATGTTAAATAAATCAATTAGATGACATAATAGGCACCAACACTCAAATATCAAATAGACGACATAATCAACTATGAAACACCAAGTATAATACATAAGAAAACTCATACCTTAGCATACCTCAATGGAGGCTACCTTGTCTGCATAATTAATCTAGTTAGCAAGATTTAACTTTACAACATGTCAACTAAAGAACTCATAAGATCATGATATCCATAACAATATCTTACTAACATGTTCACATCATAAACTCTTACACAATTATCATTCACACATATGAAAAGTCAATCTAGATTAGTATGACACCATCTCACAAATATGTTAGTTCATACTTGAATATTGCAACAACCATCTGCATAGGTCAAACGAGGTTAGCACAATACATATAACATCAAGATCTTCAAGGAAATGAACATAACTATCACACATTTGACCAATCCAAATTATGACATCAAGATCTCAATGAAATAACTCTAATCATCAACTTAATAGCATATAAAACTAATAATCTCTATATCATGCTCATCAACAACATAAAACCAAATCGCCAAGTTACTGTCATATAAAAACCAATAATTTAACCTATAACATACTCGTCAACAACGTATAGCATAATCATCGTGTTATATAATATAAAACAACAATAGAAACGTATACAACTACATGTTACTATCATTCTTGACTATCTGATACATGTGCATATAACTACACTAATCAACAAATGACTATCATGAATGTAACCATAACATCAAACTACATGTACATAAACCTAATGTATATAAACGTAATGCATACAAAATCCTTAACTTACATACCTGTGTGTCGAACATACAATACATGTATGTTGATATACTCTTACCGCAAAGTCCAATGTTGCAACCTCATTATAATGATCTGCATCTCCTACTCTATCTCAACTAGCTCATTAGCATCATAACAACCAATAGCATCATGATGACCTAAATTACATACATTGACTTCACAAGGAATGTTTGACCTACTATACATGGATAATCATAGCCACGACCATACATGCATAACAACAACCATTACTCCATTGTACACATTTCCACATGAAACCAACAGTATGCATAAGAAATGCCAAATAAACTACACCTACACATAAACGCATGTAGTCGAACATAAGTGATCAATCCTTGTAATAAATCTACAAGATTTATGTATGTAACAAAAATATTCAAAAATGTAACCTATCATACACGGATGTAAGTAGGTATCATGAAATCAACATGTAAGCGACATATAATTCATACACATTCAATCAAATGTTCCAAAAATCAATACATTGTGTCTATTAATTTGAAATTAGCATTCACAAATACTAAAAACCTATAGGAATACCCCCTTACTATCCATGGTCCACACTAAGGTAGAAAGAGGAAGCTATTATAATGGTTTGATCTCCAATGTCCAATTATGGAAATGGAATCTCCAAAGCTCTACTAGATTTAACCACACTTGAAAAGAAATTGTTTTTAGTTTCTCATACATTTGTGTGAGAGTAAGTCAAAAACATTTCACTTATTCCACTTGTAACATAATAACTAAAAACATGCCACTTTTCCATTTCCCTACATGCAAATTTTGAAATTCCTTGCATGCAACCTTTCAAATTCCCTACATGCAACTCTTCAAATTATTTGCATGCAAATAGGCATAGACCAGCTACATCCATATTATCATAGTTCAATACGATCCCATCCAAGAAAAAATAAAATTTTCTTCAAACAGTTACCATACTTTTATTTTTTCCACAAACAACTACTATACTATTACATTTGCATGTAAGCATTTCTTCGAACACTTTACATGCAAACTAATATAGAAAACTATTTGGATAAAAGTAAGCATATATCACTACAGAAATACTATTACACATCAATGCTATCCCCAACCACAAACAACATACTCATTGGGGCATTTTATTAAACAATTTTTATGCAATTAATCATTGAACCATTTAGGTGTTTCATCAAACACTTTGCATGCAAACTAATATAGCGAATGATTCAATGCATATATCCTAAACTGTAGTAGTACAAGTTATGGAAACTGAACCATATGATTAGTGGAATTATTCCTAACTATGGTTCATGTTTTAACTTCTGATATTTCATAAATGAAAATTTATAACAAAATACCCACACAATCTGATTTGGTGTACAATTCTAGGAGTATCGAGAAAGCTCGATTTACACTGGTCATATCTCCTAAAATATAGTGAATAAATGTCTAAATTTTTTATCACAATATAAGTGTGATTTTCTCTCATTGTAGAAACAATTTTAGCTCTTGAGAGTGCCCAAAATAAAAGTTATAACAAAAATGTCAGCATACTCTATTTGAAGCTTGATTTTAGGGGCATTCAAAAGGCTCGACTCCCTCTGCTCATATCTCCTAAAATATTGCGACCCAATATCTAAAATTTCTACCAAATAATCATTGTTATTTCCCCTTAATGTGGATGATGTTTCAACTTTTGAAAGCCTACAGAAGAAAAGTTATAACAGATATGACAAAAAGGTCTAAAATTTAACCTTTGTTCTTCAATTTACCTATGATAGAGGCCATCCAGTCCAAGTGTTTGAACCATGCTCTGATACCACTTGTAACAGATGATGAGCCCCAAAAATGTACAATTATTTGGGCTCATTCAACTTCCTAATTTGGCTTAGTCCACCATTCTCATTTGTTTGTTGCATGTTTTTGATTATTTTTATGTTAATAGAGTGAATTTTCTTAGTCATTATGCCAACAAGTCTAATGGGTGCTTTGTGTATCCTTGTTGGTCAACTTGGAGACAAAATTGAAGGTCTTAATGAGCACTTGGCAGCCAAATTCGTGGGAGAACAAGCTAGAGGATTTGTAGGAAGGTGTCCCCCTAATTTATGGGTCCTTACCTCGAATTCTCCACCATCAGCTCGGAGTTCAAAGGCCACCAAATCAATGAGCACAAGGGCAGCCAAGAAAGTCAAGTTGGACTGCTGTTAACTACAAGTCAAGGGCAGCCAAGTCCCTAACTTTTAGGAGGACTGTTGGGTCCTCAAATTGTATAAATAAGAAGGCTTGGGGCCTCATTTGGGTTAGCAATTTGATAGCCAGTAGATAGCTGGTAGCTAGTCATTTTTGGTTAGCTAGTGGTTAGTCATTTTTTGTAGCTAGTTAGTCATTTTGTTTTAGCCATTAGTTAGCTAGTTTGTAATTTGATTTGTAGGCCATGGATTAGTTTTGCTTTCAGCTCTTTCTCAAGCTCTCCTTGTGGACAGTTTTGATGTAACTTTTCATTCTTGGTTAATAAAGATGGATCCAGCTTTGCACCAGCTCTAAATCTCTCTTGGGAGGCTGTAGTTCTTGGGGTTGGGCCCATCTCAAGCACCCAGTACCTCCCTTGTTTATATTTATGTGTCTTTGCTGCATTCTCATAATAAAATCTTTCTTTGCTTCACCATGCAATCATTAGTGTTTGAATCTCATTTGCAAAACTTGATATCAGTTTGGATGCATGTTTGGATTTATAAATACTTAGTTCATAATTGTTTCACATAGTTTTCATTTCTTGTTTTCCATTGCTGTTCATTGAATTCATGGCATAAGTAATTTAGGTTGATACATTTTCGGTTTGGTGACAGTCATAATCATTTGTTTCATTTACACTCCTCTTTCTCGTTCCATTACCATCTCCTCCATATTGATCATGCATGCAAGCATATCTCCTCGACCGTCACTTCGTTCTGTCTTCCACTCCTCACGTAGCTTCATTTCCTAACCTTTCATTGACATAACCCTTTACCTTCAACATACTCCCTACACCCATTTCCCATCTCATTCCTCCACTTCTGAGCCATCACCAGCCTTATCCCTACCTCACATATTTCTTCCTACCATTCCACCACTCCAACACCCCATCATCTCCCAAAACCTCCACGGCCAATCATCCTGTAGAATTGCACAGAACATCCTGTAGAAGACTTACAGGACTATCCTGTAGAAACGTCTGAGTATCCTGTAGGATCCCCTGCAGACATCCTGTAGGAGGCTACTCACTTGGTTGCTGAGCTTCTGAATGTGAGTAACCTCTGTGGATGGATGCTAAGGATCCCTAGGGACCTCTCCTAGCCTCCCCAACCTGTCCCACGTTTTCCTTCCTTCTCCATCCCATCTGCACAACCAAACCTTGATAAGCACAAAATCATAATCATTCCACCCACTTAAAGGAAAAATACAAAAACATGTCTTTTATGATGTAAGCAGTTTAGATCCATTCCTCATTATAGGAGCTGTTGTATGGATTCTGGAGCACAGAAGTAATCAAGAGTTTCGAGGGCATCCAAAGGAGCAAGTAGTGGGAAGAAGCAAAGAAGCATGGTTTCATGACAGAGAAGAGGACATAACTTCAGAAGCTTGGCATGACAAGGAGGCCATCAGGGCCATCAAGACAAGGAGAGAGATTGGTGCTCAGAGGATGAGCAACCACTTTCAGTAGAGGGGATGATGAGCCCCAAAATGATACATATATTTGGCTCATTCAACTTCCTAATTTGGGCTTAGTCCACCATTTTCATTTGTTTATTGCATGTTTTTGATTATTTTTATGTTAATAGAGTGAATTTGGTTAGTCATTATGCCAACAAGTCTAATGGGTGCTTTGTGTAGCCTTGTTGGTCAACTTGGAGACAAAATTGAAGGTCTTAATGAGCACTTGGCAGCCAAATTCGGGGGAGAACAAGCTA